>JXOV01001152.1:0-27333 GCA_001014945.1 Clogmia albipunctata | reverse complement strand
AAAGAAAGTTCCAGACCAGACGTGAATCGGATGCTCTCTCCCTATCTCTCTTTTTAACAGAAATAGGCATATCGAATCGGTTGTGTCTGGTGCCAATTAGGGGTCCCCAAAATAAAATCCAAATTTCACCAACTTTTCCGTTTTCGACAGCAATGTCGCCTCACAAGACGATTTCTCCTCAAATGATGTTACATTACATTTTTGCAAACATATACATTAACGTATGTCAAGAATGTATATAACTGTTAGCATAATGTGCCAAATTGACAAATGCAAACAAGTGACGTACGGACTTGGTTATGCTAATTAAAATTTGGAAATAGCATCACCACGATATAAGAGACTGTCCAAATTATTAATTCGATCAAATAAGAGCAAAGATTGAATGCAGTATGTCAATGTTATAATCGGTAGCGATCAATTTTTGCGAAATCAAAAAAAAACTTATGAATAAAGTCGTAAAATTTACATTAATTTTTAAAAATTGTATCATGCAATTTAAATAAAAAAGAGCATTTAAATTATAAATAAATGCATTAAACCTGATTAGAGAAATTGTAATAGTTTTCACATCAATTTCATCTTAAGAAAAAAACGTTTTCGACAACAATTTCAAATTTGTAAAATGATCATTTTTCATTGCTTTTAAAGTGATATTGCAACACGTCGTAATATAAAATATAATCCCAAAAAAAATATTTAACTTTCCGACCTCGTTGTATAAATAACCCATTAAAATGCCTAAAAATGGAACCAGCCCACAAAAGAAAGTGAAAACCCGATGACTTAATTTAAAATTACTATTTAAAAAAAATCGCACACCGCAAAGGAAAGTAAAAGTGAATTTCTCGCGACCTCGACCATCATTGGCGGCGTTGTCGTTGTGCCTCGATGACTAATCGCGCGAGTAAAAAGTAGAAATTAAATGAATGGAAGGAAAGAAAGACGAAGAAAGTAAAAAAGTGAATATCGTAGGCGCGCGTGGCTATTACATAAGTACTCTAGAGTAGAGTCTACTATAGTAAGAAAGAGTTGAGCCGGTTAGAAACACCACGATAAATGATGAAATGTAGAAAAGCAAAGAAAGAAAGATAGAGAGAGAGGGAGAGAAATACCACTGGCAAAAAGGAAAGTAAATCGCATTGAAAACGAAAATAATCCGATACACGATGTGAATAATAGTATTATTAATTTGAACAACAGAGCGCCCGAAATGATGTCACTGTTAGTAGGTAAGTGGGCCAAGGTGATTAACTTCTCTACTTGTCCGCAGCACAGTCGTTCGTTTATATACAGAGTACTACGCAACCAGCAAGCACCACTCCAACACCACATCATTTTCTGTGTACTGTACTGTACAATAATCAACAAAAAAGCCTAAGCTATTATTTATAGCTTATAGCGGTTTGATAGTCATTATTACGAAAATAATAACTCTCTGAATTTCGTTGCACACACGTTGCGACAAACCAAACCAACAAAAATCTAATAAATCTAATAATAAGAGGCCTAATGGGCCCTACAATCAAGACGTACGACGGTCCTATCCTAACATAGAATCACGTGCTCGTTAAGGTCACCTTAAAAATAAAAAAATAATAATTCCCCACCCATCACAAAAATAAGAGATGCTTCGCAACAAAGTCATATCCGAATAACATAAACCTCCAAAAAAACCATCTGCATAGTTTTGCATTTAATAATATGCGAATAATCAAGAGATGGAAAAAATCCGAGCAATCTTATTCGGGCAGAAATTATAATTCAACGAAACAACGAAAACAATGTGAAACACAACCACAAAAACCCACTTGTGATTCCGATAACAGTAACGATTCAGAGCGGCGACCTTGACACCATTTTGTCTTAAATAAACATAATAGTACGGTGTGATTCAATTGCCAAGCCATATAATAAAGCCGAGAGAGCAAACTCGTGAAAAGATACTCATCAACAGATCGTAGAAATGATCATCAATCGGTGTAGTAAAAATTTTCCAAATTCCACAATTACAACAAAAACAACACACACACAAAAAAGTCCATTTTAATTGCCTTGAAATTCGAAATTATTGTTATGAGAATTGACGTCAAAAGTTCGGAAATTATCTCCAAATTAACATAAGCATTACACATCCATATCAATTATTACCTAATTACCAAATCATATGCACCTGGCTAGTGTGGGAATGCTTATCACTAGCTCTTACCATAATTTATATGCATAAAACAAATTATTCTAAATTTTAATTCACTTACAGGAATAATGTGTGTGTGAATAATTTATTTTCTATATGAAAAGTAGAACAACATCTTGAGATTTACTAAAACAAAATTAAAAATGATTGGGAATTCCCATTGATAGTAGATTAAATCCTATGCTAATACAAGTCTATACGAGTATTTAAAGAAAATTATTCTTGTTATGTTATTTTGGGTTGAGCATTAGAGCCACACTCGGGAGCTATAGTTCAAAAACATACAAACTGCTTTTCTATAATCGATTATTGGCCTTACGACGTCCATTATCAACCTCCCTACCATGTCCTCTATCTCCCTCATTCGTCCACTGGTGGAAACATTCCGGATCGAGGTTTGGTAGGGTGTTATAAGAGTCACTTTGTAAGTACGGGTTTTAATTGGTTAGTTTAAGTATAAGTTTGGGATTGTAAAATTATGGGTTGTCCGACCAGGGATTGTATGAATGTCTTCATTCTTTTTCTTAAAACTATAAAAAAAAACAAATCTATCTCGAATAATCGAGAATAATAGAAAACCCATTTATTATCATAATTACACATTTTTCCACTCAACGTAATTCGATTACTATAATGTAACTATAAATATGAATGGAAATTTTCCAAACTCTAAAACAATAACATCTTAAAAACGGTTATCGCTTACATGACAACTCTATTCAAAATATTCAAATGAAAATACTATCATTTAAATGCCATTGAAAGTGAAATGATGACAGTTTTTGTTTTAACCAACAACGTCATCAAAAATATTTTAAAAGATTAGTGTCATATTTTAAATGTGAAATAATAACTTTTCACATAATAGTGAAAGTAATACGATATCTACACTATTTCAAAAATTCATATTATAGTACTTTTTTTTCAAAAAATAAAAATATGTTTTGTTATAATAAACAACCTATTACTAATTATTTCTACAAGGATGCTAAATGAAGCATTATTCAATTTAAGTTTCTTAATGATCGATTCAAAAGAAACCAATTTGTTTAACAATGATTATCGTTCGTGTTTAATACAAAACTTTTGAAACAAATTAAACTAAATTATAGAAATTTATTTAAAAAATGTAAATCTCTAATGGATCCACGCATAATAAATCCTCTGTAACACAATTGCATTTCATCAACCTGGGGCTTGTCTCATTTTATCAGTATACTACACCCTTAAACGTGCACGATTACCAAAATGATACAATCTTGCTCAATAAGTAAGTACTCGTAATTACTATTACAATTAAACGCGTGGCCATTATCTATTTAATGATATCCAAAAAAACAGTAAATTACATGAAAAAGTACGCCTAAAACAATCAAATACTAACACAATTACCAGCCAACCCAACCACCGCCACCACAATCAACCCAAACAAATAAAACTGATAAGAGAGTCGACCAGAAAAGTAGGTCAGTAGGTAATTTTATTTTTAACAAGTCCAAACTGAACGCATTTTTCAGTTCAACACTTTTTTTCTGCTCTTTGATAAAAATCGTACTTTTTTTCTTGCAAAAATAAACCAAAACAGTGTCAGAGTTTAAAAATATGGTCGCCTGAGTCATTATGAGTGGCCCAATTAACGCATTTTAATTATCATCCACCGCCCCTCTTTTTAAACGAAATCTGGACCACTCTCAACAAAATATCAGAGCTCATCATCGACAAAACAAAAAACAAAGGCCATAAAATCACCTAAAGAATTGCAGTTGCAAATTAATGTATTTTTACCATCATACACAACTGAGCTCGATTAACTAGTTTATTTATGTGTGCTTATAAATTATATTATTTATTTCTATATATATAAACACAAAAATTGAATTAACATGTAATTCGTCCTTGGCCCACTGACATAAATTCAATTTTCATTTTTATTATTTTCTCGGATTCGCCGTGTGTCCAATGTATAAGTAGGTACGCTGCTGATGATGATGATGAATACACACAGCCAGCCTTTCGCGTTTATATAAATTAATATATCGCTTTTTGAAGAAGCCATTACCATTATTATTATTAAAAGTAATATAGTATACAAAGGCGTTTAATCAGCCAGTTTTTAAGATCTTCAGTGCACAATAAACAAAAAATAATAATTTAAGCATTGCGGTTTGGGTTCAGAGATGAGAGAGACGTCTCAAAATTGACCATAAAATCCGTTTATTATGCCGGACTTCAATTAAATGCAACACTAGAGTTTTGTTAATAATAAATTATCAGTTATTTTAAAACTAGGCGCCTACACAGAACATTCTTTTTAAACAAAACCGACCCTTTAATAGTTATTTATAAAACAAGGTCGATAAGACTTTATCAAACACTAGAGCCCTTTGAAACCAGGAATTTAACAAATATTTTGAAGAAGGGACCTGTTTTTAATAATTACTTTTTCTTTTTAAAACGATTTCCATAACAAAAACCCAGACAAATCTGTGATGAATGAAGATGTGTCATCTTTTCTCTGATTTTTGCAAACAACTGATGCATTCATATCCAGTACTTGACAGTCCTTATTTGTAAATGATGAATAATCTCATTTTTTAAAACAATATTAATTATATATCAATTTCATTCAGTAAAAATGCGTAATAATTAGAAATGAAAAAATATCCTACATCATCTTTGGTCAATTAACATCTCTGTCTTTGGAGCAAAAATGGAGCCCATTAGTGTGGTCAGATGATGGCCTTTGTTTCGATTATTTATAAGCTATTTAATGTTATTTTAATGAAATAACACAAAAACTCCACTGGAGAGAATTGCATCTCAGGCATTTATATTGTGTACAAAAATGTAATGCGAAAAATATATATAGAGAAAACCACCAGAGCCGGGTGACCGTCATTGGAAAGAAAATAGAGAAAGAGAATGCTCAACCAAACCAACCAACCAACATGAACGAGTAAATATTAAATTGGCAATGACCTAAATCTAAACTCAACCCAGACCTAGTGGCTGATATTTTATTATTATTAGTTTCATTTCACTGCAAATACACACACACACAAGTTTGTGTGCAATGCGATGCCAAGTGCAACTATGGCGTAAATGCCAATTTGACATTGAAACTTTATCAAACGCGCAAAGCGCACAAGAGAAATATATTTACCAAAATATACTTATTATATGCACCTGGGGACAAATAATAATCGCTATCCTTGCACTGAATATTTGAACAGCTCATTTCATTTAAATTATTTATTTGTTTTGTAAAATCAGATGCAAAAAAACAATAATTAGCATTTCTGTAACAAAAACAGCACGAATCTCTCTCTTAAGGACAAGAATGCAAATATCCAAAACAAATCTTAAGGCGCCTAATTATGACCAGACTAAATACTCGCCCACCAGACTAACCTTAACGGATTTCTGCTATTTTGTCTATTTCTCTGTTTAGAAGAAAATTCACACACTATTATTATTCATGATTAGTCATTATGCAAAATACGGAAAAGTGGTTCTTTTTGTGTCTCATCGGAAAATATCTCCGTGTATTTCAATTGATGCTAATTTCAGAGATTCATTACCCACTTGCATATATGCATTTTCTTATTAATTCGCTATCGATCTAAACATAGACAATTTTCTAATTATATTATTCTGAACTGATCTAAATTAGTTTGAGAAATAAATCTTAAATATGAAACATTTCTTTAAAAAAAGTTAAAAATTAAAAAATTAATACATTAATCAAAATTACATCAAAATTTAAATGTTTAAAGAAATATAAAACACATTTAAATAATGTCAAATCTTTTTGAGTTTCTTTGAAAAGGCATAATTTGAAGTGGGTCTAGGTCAAACATTTGAAAAGAAATAAAACCCGTTTTTTTATTTTAAATCTGAATTTGTACAAAAAATATATCATCTATAAAAAAAAAGTTTATATAAACATTCTATAAATAGTTATTTGTACTGCAAGGGTGTAAAGTCAACTGTTTTTTAACAAGTGAAACGAGTGTGAAACATTCGAGCCAAAGGCGAGTGTTTCATCGTTTCCAATTTAAAAAAACAGCACTTTACAGCCGAGCAGGACATAACGTTTATTGCACTCCACTCATGAGCACTGATTTTTTTACAATTTCACATTCAATTTCATTATTTACAAGGAAAATNAAAAATTGGCATGTTTCAAGTGAAATCTTAACTTGTAAAGTTACCGTTAACGGTTGGAATTCCTCTTAACTACTTGGTCTAAGGCAAATGCGTATTTTACTGTTGCATGGAACATTTACTTGCTTTAATTTATTGTATAATAAATTACAATTTTAATCAATATAAGGCTATTACCATAATTTACTTACATTAAAGTTGAGCAGATTTATCTATGATATTTACGTAATGTGCCAAAAAATCTAACAAAAATAGCCAAATTATATTCAGATGCTGTTGAAACGGTAAATATTAAAATTTAATTAATTAAAATTAATTAATTTGCAACATAAACACGGTCCTATGGTAAAGCCGAGACCAATATTTTATAGTTTAAGGGCAATAATAGCGACCAATTTTGNCAAAAAATCTAACAAAAATAGCCAAATTATATTCAGATGCTGTTGAAACGGTAAATATTAAAATTTAATTAATTAAAATTAATTAATTTGCAACATAAACACGGTCCTATGGTAAAGCCGAGACCAATATTTTATAGTTTAAGGGCAATAATAGCGACCAATTTTGGACTTTGAGACAATTTTGTTGGATAGTTTATGACATTTTTTCACTAGTGAAATAAAAATTCAAAATTTTCACTTAGTGCGATAAAGTGAAACATTACGAAACTGAAATAGATATCGAAAGATACGGAAGTGCAAAATATATATTTTGGATCCAATGATTATAACAATTTAAACATGATTCAATTATTTCAATATATTGGTAGGTTGGGATCAAACTGACCTCCACGTAATTCGCCCTACCTCTCCCTGCCTAACACCAATTCTGACTAACTTATTGCTATCGATATAGTAATTCCTTTACATATTCTGAGGAGAGTTTGGGTGGGAAAGGATAGCAGTATTCATTAGACCCACCATTCAGCACCACACACTAGAGCAGTATAGGTTTGGTCACTTTAAAAGAGGGATTTGTTATTAGTTATATGTACAGTTAGTTTATAGTGTCATCAAATTTCGCACAATATAAATATGTAAAAATGTGAGGGTGTTTTCTATTTCCCTGATAGCCCTTCCTCGCAATTAGGATTATTTCAATATATATAAAAGTAAACTTTGTTTCTGACAACTTTTAGTACCAAAAGGTCCTCTCTAAACCATTGTTATAAATAAAGTAAATTATTTACACAATAGAACATGAATTAATAAATTACAAACCCACAATTCTAAAATTAGCCGTTATAGATATCAATAATAGCCCAATTGACTAAACTAAAAACCGACCAAAACTAAGGTTTCATTACAATTCAATCGATATGTCTCGATAAAAACCACAAAAGTTTAATCAAATTACTTGTAAATTACATGAACCAATTTAAATGGATCACAATTTGAATATTAATGAAACATAAAATATGTAGAACCTTAATCGATCATAAGAAAAAAAAAAGCAAATAGAAAAAAAACATCTAGACACACTTGATTTGATTTGACCTAGATTCGGGCAGTTATAATCAAATTTGCCCGGTAATTATGCTAAAATAGACAATTCTTTGTTGTAATTTTGCACTACACTATTAATTAAACGCGATTACATGGTATAGATTGCGAAACAAATGAATTAATTGATTAGTATCGAAATTGATATTACAATTGTTCCCAAAATAAATCAAACAAAACCCAATTCATAATCGTTAATTGGCAAATTATTCAAATTGTCCGTGTTGTCGTCTACGTGTGCCAAACATAACGCAAAAGTCTAGCATTTTGTACATATGGAAATATTTACGCTATTTTCCATTTTAATTGATATGGATTTTTTTTTATTTAGAGTCATTATGGGAATAATATCTGGCAGACATTGACATACTAACACAGTGACCATGACAAGCTTTTGAGTCGTGCGCGCGACTCTATTTTCTGTACAGAGTGGCACTTGTACCAATATTATTAATACTCTTGGTATTATTATTATTGCTGTTTCCACCCTGAAGCGTGGACGTCACACACACCTACCTCCCACTGCCCTCCTCTCCTTTCTCCGCTCTTCGAAACCCGGTTGCCATTAGTAGCATTACTTTATCGATCGGTTTCGAGACTCAATTATTTATTGCCCTGTCCGTCGTCCGCCCGATAAAATGCAATTTCTAATCCAATTAATTTGGCAATTAAACATATATCGGCCCCCTTTGATCAATATCTTTTCTTTTTCGCGTCCTATTATTAGGTTTGGAAATTAGTTTTTCCATTTATTTAACCTAATTTTAGTAGCATTTAAGGCAATAAAATACATACTAAAAATAAATAACCAAAGTAAATTTAAAAATTAAACGCCTTAAATTTATACAATTTTTATGCAATTATTACCAAACTTAAATATCTATTTCTTCAGTAAAAATAACCATTTTAATTCTTTCAGGACTAATAAAGCATTATAAGTTTACAGGCTGTCAGTTTTTCAAAATAAGTCAATATAGAAAAACCCAACTCTTGTGAAAGAGTGTGTCCTAAACATTTCTTTAATACGCAAAAATGTTGCCAAAAGTTAAATTAATATTTTCAATTATTAATTTATAAACTTATGCATTTAAATTGTCATTGCTGAAACATTTTTTTCGTTGTTATCACTTATTATACAGTCTCAATTAAAGTGATTCGAGATATAAATCAAAAGCCGGTGGAATTTCAAATTTACACACAGTATATTTCTTAACAGATTACAGCTTTGTGTCAAAGCAATTTTGCAAATACTTGAATCAATTTTGCAAAATTGCGAAAAAAAAACAAAAAACCACAAGTTCCGAATGGATCAGAGTTATAGCCGCACTCCTTTTTCTCCTCTATAGAGCATTATTTAAGCAATCTATTGATTAGGGTTGTTAGAAAAACCGAAATATATCCAGAATTTCCAAAATTGAGGTCGCGATGTCTTAACAGGACCCGAGTAGCTTAAGCTTACATTGAAAGTCTAAAAACAATAGGCGACGTAGCTAACAAACGTTTTGAGGAATTTAAGCCAAACCATATTAATATAAACATTATTAAATGCCCTACAACCTTAATTGAGACTGTGTATAGTAAAAAGATAATCATTACTACAAAATTTCCTTTTTATTACTGATCTATAAAACATTCTTCAATTACCCCAATTTTACTAAAAAGTGCGGTAAATAATGGCATAAATAATTAAAGAATTGATAAAATAGTTTAGATATTTGTAAAGAAAGTACTAAAACATATCTCCACCCCTAATATTCCCATACCCAACTCTATACATAAAAGGTTATGCCAAAAAATTTATTTCTCCAAAAAATAGCACCAAAAATGTAAACGTAATGAATCACAATTGAAATTACCGCTCAATTATTCAACAAGGGTCTATGAGATGCAAAAGTCATATTTGAGTGGATGTGACAGAGAGCAGAGAGCTCACCAACACTTTCCAATTGACACACATAAATCAGTCAAGGATGTCGACACAAATTGCCTAATTAAGTCCGTTCGACAAACCACCACCGAACAACACACCAGAGCAAACGGCATTTCCATTCATTAAATGATCGATCATCTGATTCGGCATTTTCAGCTTTATCTTTTGCCCAAAGTATTGCTTCTTATCAAACATAAAAAAAACCACCAATGCGCTCCAATTTCAGTAGACCAGTTGTCTCGAAATGAAACACTTTTTATTACCGAAGAAAAAAAACAATCTAAAAAAGTTCATTTTTTCAGGTAGTTCAAATTTAATGCTTATCGTAAAGAAATTCAATTACACTCAATAAAACATTTATTGACGTGTACTTTAATATTTTGGCAATTGAATTAATTTACAGTTTAAATTAAATAATGTAGATACTATTTTAATCTTATTAAAAAATGTCCAAATATTTTATCAACAAATTAATTCTTTTAAAAATAAAACAATTGAAGAAAATTATATAATCTTTCTGGTGCACTTTTTCAATAACATAAATGGCTTTATATTAGATAAGATTGTCTATAATATTACTGATAATGCACAAATACTCTTTTTTTCTTCGAAAATGTAATTATAAAGATAAAAGCCGTACGTAATACAATGCGAATTAAAATCGATTTGAACTTTTAGGGTCCAGTTTACAGTATATTTAAATAATATCAGGTTGTCTCACTTGATTTTTTATTGAAACAAATTACATTTTTGTCTCTAAGCAGTACGTTTCATAATTGAATATCTATAGTATTCTGTGCTCCAGAAGTTAAAGAACTTTATAAGGGTTAAAACCACACTTTTCTGATAGACAGAAACTCGGACCTTCAAATAAGGTTTATAAATGCAAAACATATTGTAATATATATTAGTTTACTTTTAAAGATATAAAAAATTTAAGTATCCTTAGAGGGTTTCGAATTTTTAAGGCATGTCGTGCAACATATGCTTAAAACTTACTTTGATTAAGAAATTTTAGATTTCTGTCCTATTATTGATTAGGTTATAAGTGGATTTGATATGAGACCTAAGCCCTGTAGAAAGACAACGTAAAGAAATAATAATATTAAAATTATATTTGTACACAAAACCAATACTAATGCAAGATGGCGAACGTGTCAATTTGGTAATTTCCAGTCACAATACATTTAAAGCTGACGCGGTTTAAAACAGAGTTGAAAACGGAGTTGAAAACAAAGCAAACTGTCTTTTTTGTATGAATTTTGCGTGCTGCCCTTCTAGCTGGCGAGCGTCAATGGTTTTGTGATTAGCATTCAGTAGTAACTGTCTGGATTAATGGAAGTAGAAACAGTAGTACTGGAACCTCGTGTGTTTAGCCCAAAGTAAGAAGTGCTTTGTTTGAATTGATTATGGGTTTAAATTTTACCTTAAAGGTAATTTAATATAAATATAATTATTACAAAAGTCCATCTAATTATAAAAATTAAATAATATCGTATAAAATTACTTATTCTATAAACAAAATGTTTTATTGACTATAAGTAAAGTTAATAATTTTTAAATGAATATTTCAAACAGTTTTTCATAACTCATCATTAGAAGTAGATGGGCCGATTTTTCTCATGATCAAATTTCGAAAGTCATATATCCTAATTAAAAATTTTAATCACTGTTTTTAATCACATTTTAGCTCAATGTACTCTTTCACTATAAATCCACAATATCGATCACAATAAGCGAAAAATGAGGTAATATCAACATGAACTCCTTAGCGACTCCAAAGTTCTTGTGCATATTTGCAGGCGTAAACCGCAAACTATTCAAATAATAGTTTTCAAAACATCAATTTATTTATTCAACTTTTTAAAACAATCCCATTAAGATAACACCTATTACCAATTCCACTCAAATATCAATCAAACTCCTGTAAAAAATTGATAAATAAAACACACATTTCATAAAAATCGTCTCATTATAATTTAAAATTTTTGATAATTGCCCATTAGAGGATTGGCAGTTGATCTTTAAGGTAATTAAAATTCGCCTATTGCAAATTAAATACACACATTTCAGTTGTTCATCTACTAAAGTATATAAAGCGTGGACCATGGCCTAGTTCAGCGTAGATAATTAAAACAGAAAGAAAGAGAGCGTCATCTACTTTTAATTTCCTCCACACCGTAATTAACTGTACATCACATTTCCATCCTCTGATTTTGTTGTTTAGAGCCCCCCACACACACACAAATGTGTGTTTATTTACAATTTTAGAGACTGCATTTCGAAAAATATGGATCAAAAGTCAAATGTTTCGTCTCTCCTCAATTTATTATTTCGTGATGATTGTTGTGAGATTTCCAAATATTATATATATTATGCACAGTTTGGGGCGCCCGCTCTCTTATAAGCCACAGTTTGAGCAGCTTGCTCTCTACGCGCACCTCTGACTCCAAAAATTAACCAACAGCTATCCACCCATCCATCTAACCCGGCTAGTAACACACAGAGCAGCAGCTCTCCTCTCCTCTACACACCAAACACAACAACAGCAAAATTGGACTTTTTAGCGTTTGTGGTGTAATTTTTGTGACTAGTTCACCTTGAAATAGTAATCAGCAGGCACATTATTATGGTACACACAATCGCACACACACTTCACAAATCCAAACCGCAGCAGTAGCGGGCGCCAAGAAGAAACCCAACAACAATAGCCATACCAAAAGTCATGCTTATGGTAATCAGGAACACAATTCAACACGGATTTATCGTATAGGTCTTTAGAAACTCATAAAATGTACCGCCATAAAAATAGCTTAACACCAAGAATTATGGACTATTTCTTAAACAATAGAAATAACACTACTTTCCTTAAAAGACTACAAGTTTCAAAAATAAATTTACAAAAATATTCAAAATTAGAAAATAATTTTAAAACAATATCTTTAATTAATTTGAAAATTTGCATTTCAAATTCATGTTTTTAATTATTAACTGTTTCATAATAGACAATGGTATAATAAAAGGCCTTTTACTGGCATAATAAAGCAAAACATAAAGCGTTAATTAATTTCGATTGTCATATAAATGTTTGTAACAAAAAAATAACCAATAAGACGTCATCATTAATTATCAAATTAACACGTTAAATTCCTAATTTCTTAAAATACATTACTTTTATTTTCGGCATTTAAAACCAAAATTTACTATTAAATATAACTGGTTTCAGCTAAATCAAATAGGAATTACATTTCATTTAGAAAGTTAGTTTATTTCTATATTTATTATGGTATACTTCAGTAATATATAATATCCCCTGATAAGTCATATAATTTATACTCCAATTTCAAGATAGGCTATCAGTTCAGGATGCCTGAAAATGATTGGCAATTCAAACTAACTATCCTTATTACTATCATTAAACCTCTCACTTAAAGTTGATAGACCTATACTGCCCTGAAGTGCGGTGCAGATTGGTGATTCTAATAACGCTTTATCCTTTCCGTCCAAACGCTCATCAGATATTCAGTACATATACTATATAGGTATCAATACGTTAATTAAGATCAGAAATAGTGTTAGGCAGAGAAAGAGAGCTAAGGCGAATTACGTGGAGGGGCGTATGGCTGTCAACCATACACTTAATGACACGTTTTCGAATATCTGGAACATCTTATTCATATACTAACATTTGCTGAAATAGGAATTAAATCTTTTTTTATTAATTAACTTTACAATCTAATATTTAAGTTCGACCTTTACTGCCTACGTGAGCGGTTGCCGGGTCATTTGCACAAATATACATCCCAAAACCGTTATCATAAAATTAAGTAGGGAAAACGCTTACGTGAAGAGGAGGCATATATGTATTTATATATGAATAAGAGCTATATTCCCCGAACGGGTTCTTCACCTACAAACCAATAACCAATTGAAAAGTTAGATGTTCTTAAATGTTAACTTTACTGGTTCAAAAAATTTAAAAAAATTCTCTAAATTAAATATAAAATTCAATTCTATTTGTTCTAAAATCTCAAAAATTCCCCCAACACTCTTTAATAACATCAATTAAAAACAGCTGATTTGTCCACTTGTCTTATTCAGGTAAGGTTCAATACAAAGGTTCAATTCAAAACCACACTCCTTTCAAATAATTCATGATTCCAAACCTACACTGCGGCGCCATCTATTGAACAAACAGTGAAAACTCAATTTGAAGAGGAGCATTTCATCGTCATTTAGCAAATAACACAATAAAAGTGTACTCGTGTGTAGAGAACAGTGAGAATGACTGCTCTAGCCGAGCAATTTAACGTTGGTATGGTAGTATTTCACGATACACTTTGCGAATAATTTTCGACAGGTTTCGCTGTCGGTCTTTTTCCCTCATCATCATCATCATTCATACATTTGCAAGCAACAAAACAAACAACACGTCGCTCGCTGCCCCCCATTGAAATGAACGACTACTGAAAAATAAAAGTACATTCTTAACTCAGTTTGGCTACTCGCTCTCTCTCAGTTCAGTTTGAATGAATACTTTTTGGCTAAAACACAGAGGAGACTTGACTCATGACTGTTGTCTGTGCTGCTGCTGTTGCTCACTTGCAACACGATGAAACTGAAAGCTAGCAAGCACGCAGCAAAACACACGCTCATTCCAACCAAATCAACAGCCTAAAATCGCATACACTAGGAACAGTCATAAAATAATAATAAAGAAATAAAAAACAGCACCAAACTCTTGACAAAATAACTAAACTTGGCAGCAATTTGGCAGCGGAAATTCGACATTAATTTACCGAAATGAGAACATTTGTTTAAACATTAATTATTTATACATACAATGTACTTCAAAGAGAAAGAAGAGAGGGATACATAATCCACATCTTTATTACATTTCGTAATATTTCGTAACCAGAGATGAAAACTCTGTCCTCTGTCGCCCAGATGACGAAAATTGGATCAATCTTTTTTGTCCCGGATATGCTCACAAATTCGCTTTTAACATTATAATAAACAAGAAAAATCTTTGCTTGTGTTGCTCGCTGAATGGCTAAAGAAAAATATTGTTCAGGGAAGAATAAAGGCAAGAAAGAACCAAAGAATCGCGAACCCCTTTTAAATAAAATCGAACCAGTAGAGCAACAGAAAAGCCAGCAACAGACACAAGAAGACAGACATTCGCTCCCCTCAACATTTTCCGCGTTCTTCTCATTACTATTATTATTGTGTATACTACACAAGATTCTCTTCCGACTCAGTCACAATAAAACAAGTTACGGTAGAGAAACCGTGAACTGACCAATTTACGTCTGCCATGTTAGGTTCTTCTCAGGAGAGAATCACTCCACTCCACCACTCCAAATGTTACATTGTTGTCCTATTTACAAATCTTTACCAGTCTCCCCGTGGTTTTTCCATTTCGGAGAACATTTTACAAATACAATTGTTATAATTTATTTACCTTAAAAATCTGTTACAATAAATTTTAATTTACTCAAAAATATTAAAAATTTAATCTATTTAACATTTTCCAAATTAAATTAAAATTACTCTCAGATACAAATATCGAAATAAAGGCTAAAACCACTTATACAATTAGGAATTTAAATACCGTCACAATTTGATCTAATCTTTAATAAAATGAAGCACATTTGTACAAGGATAGTCTTCTAAATTTTAAAATTGAGCCAAATTTGTCTGTATTCAATAAATTTCTTTTTTTTTACTAGTGCGATAATGTGGAACAATATTAAACTTTTAATCAATGAAAAAAGCATACTTTTCATTGAGGGACACAATAAATAGTCAATAAGTTGTCAGTTGATTTTATGTAGATCTATAAAATTTAGTAGATGTCTGTATCAATTGAACAACCAACGTTTTTTAAGCACAAAGTTCATATTATAGTATAACTTAAATAATAAAATATCAAAACACATCTTTAGAGCGACGCGAGTTCAACAGATTGTGTTGAACTCTTAATCAGTTCCCGGATCGACACTTATTCGACCATGACTGGCTACATTCTGATACAGCTTTTAAATTGTTCCTTTCAAATTTCTTTCAGACTGTAACCAAACGAAATAAATAAAAACTAAATCAATAAAAAACATCTCGAGTTTGTGATTTGAAAATTAAAGAATTAACGACGTTCAACAGCAAAACCACATCCCAGGATCCACGTTGAAAAAATGTCTGAAAAAATATAAAAAAAATAGAAATAATAACTCACCTAGGTCTGTAATAGTAGCTTCTTTGGGCTTATTATCTTCAGCAATTGATTCATTTCTTCCTTCTCCTACTCCTCCTCCACTGGTCATAATCTGGTCTCTTTTCTCCGCTCTGATTTCCTTCAGCAAGAGCTGATCCTCTTCCCTTAACATTTTCGAAGTGGATGGCCTATTGTTTCTTGGATTCTCTTGACTTGAATCGAGAATAAACTTAAAACCATCGTCATCCCCTTTCAGTTTGGTTGTCGTGGAGATTTCCCCGTCTCCGCCATCGGGTTGCGCATTGGCCGGGGCCAATGTCATGGTCTCGTAGCCACCACCACCACCACCGCCGCCGCTTGCTGTATCGCCCAGTTTGTTGGAGTACTTGGACGTGGTCACGATCGACAAAAGGCCCTTGGACGGACTCCCAATTTTGGCATTATTATTATTATTGTTGTTGTTACTGCTAATATTATTGGCCAGGACTTTTGAGGCTTGGAACGAGGTGAAGGATGTTCCATCAGATGTAACCAAAATGTCCGTATCATCGGGAAAGTCGGCAAAATTCGAGCTGTTTTGCTTGATAATCTCCTGGATAATTACATTCCCAGACAAGCTGCTTGGATTGGAGACATCGCTGTTCAGGATGATTATTTCGTTAAGGGTTTGGGGCTCCTCGGATTTCAGGATCAAATGGGACTGATTTTGTTGTTGGTAGCTCGTATTTAGGGACAGGAATTGGTGATTTTCACCAGCTGAAGACGAAGAAGAGGTGGCTGAATGGAGCGGCAGGAGAATGGTTGAAGGTTGGTGGCTCTGGGTCGACGACGACGATGCGGAGGAGGAGGGAACGGCGGATGACAATGACATTGTCAGGCTATCAATTGAACTGCTATTATTATTGCTCGTGGAGGGCAATAGAATGGCATTTGGCTGGTGCTGGAGCGGATGGTGAGACTGCTGCAGAAGACTGGAGACAGACACAGGGTTCGATTGGGACAGGAGATGGTCTGCAGAAGGCGCCGCCGACACCGTTGAAGTCGGCGTAGACTTCATTTTCAATCAAACCGCGATTCACCAAATCCAATTAGATTAACTGTAGTAGGCGTTGGAGTAAACTTTTATGAATGAAATACTTTCTTTTGTCACTTTCAATAAAAATAAATCACTGTGATTCCCGAATTCAGATTCTGGGTTCAGCTGAAGCACAGCACACACCAACTCTTAACACATTACTTAATACACCACATATCAAGATATTCACACATTCACAGATTATTAATTTTTATTTGACTGGTTTTTGTTTTTTCCTCTTTTCTTATATTTTTTTTTAAATTTAAATATCTCTCACGGAATCACTCTCCTAGAATCGCGTTAAGCAATTAATTGCTGATGGTATTTTGGCAGCTGTAATCGGTGGCCAACAACAACTCATTGTACACATCCCCAGAACGGACCCGAATAAAATATTTTTCGGGAAGAAGCGTAGTGAAAAGTGGGAAAATCAAATATAGGCCAAAGAATATAGGCCAACGAAAACAAACAACAACAACTCCACTCTCTCGCGCTCTCACTGAATTGATTATTTCACAAAATTCTGGTTCACTCTCTCTCTCTCGCTTCTCAAATTCACTTTTTATACTAACATACTAACACAAATCGCTCGTTTCGTAATATTTGTTGATTCTCCGCGTCTTCTTCTTGTTCTTCTTCTCCACTTTTTTTCGCTTATTATTTCACTTCGCTCCGCCGACTGCTACGATTATTATTATTATTACTGCACATTTCTCCGTTGTTTCGGTCAAGTACTTTCATTATCAAAAGTTCTCTCGCACGTACACACCAAAGAAACCACGACCCTTATCAATATCTAATTCCCAGTGCACTATTTTTTTGTATTTCTTCTCCAAATTGGGGCCACGCACACACACATCCACAATTCCACTCTTGATTTTTTTTGTGTATTATTTAATTAAGAACTTTGATAACTCTGTTGATTATCACTTTGTTTAGGAGGTTTCTCCAAAAATGACGAGCTTAGCTCTCCTTATCACCCGATTCCACCTTAGTTAATGCACAATTATCCGCCATTTTTAATAAAATTTATTTCCGCTGCGGTTATTAGAACAAAAAAAACGATCTCTCGGTCCGCGACTACTTCGTTGTTGTTGTTCCTTGCTCTTGAATTCTGTGGAATATTGACACACACACACCAACTCGCCAACTTTGCATTAGGACGACGCGAATACTTTTAGGCGTGGATAATTGACGACAATTGCAACTTAATTCGATAACAATCACTTTCGTGCACGATTAGGAGATGATTTTGGTCACAATTGTTCATTTTTTCAGCCATAAACACACGATAACCGCGATTCACGAGCCAAAATACGAAACGCGAATGAATCAAAACGCGGAAGTTGAGTGTGTGTTGGTGGGGTTCAAGAAAGAATTCTAAATCGTAGTTAATTCTCTCACTTTTCCGACGATGACCAACAAATCCAGTGACACATTTCCATTTTGACACCTCCCAGGACCAGCCTTGCACTTGAAAACACCGATTTCACTAATTGGTTTCGCAATTATCAATTATTAAAGGGTCCACGACCAAAATCCAATTGGATATTTCGTAATGAAGCGCGCGTGTGTGGTGCATCTCTCTCCCGTAAATAAGATTCCCTCTCTTGCCGTCCCTCTCTTGACATTGAAATTTCGATTTTTTTCTTCGTATTATTATTCTCATTACATGCTTTCACGTGTATTTTGAACAGATAATAAATAATTGCAACCAACCAGTCCCAACCTCAGCCGACAATTACTTAATCGTTACCGAATTCACTTCCGATTTCCATTTCTTTCTGCGAAATTCACTTTTGTTTTTATTGACAGTGTCCCACTTTCTTTTGTCTGTCCATCATTCCCAATTCCGAACCACAACAATATGAAAATTATATGGGTCAACCACGAATTTTCGCCTTAAATGAATATTTATCGCAACGAGTAATTGTAAATATCATACACAAAGATTGGGAAACCCTTTCATTAAATCCAATCTGATAGTTAAATCTTAAATTTATTATTTATATCATCCAAAAATTGTCCATTTGTCTTTATTTGTAATTATCTTTTTAATGCCATTTCACTCTCTTTACAAAGAAATAGATTTTAAATTATAAGTTTTTAAAAAAAAAAAAAGTCTAATCCGTTCAATACAATAAAACTCCTCTTATAGTGACCAACCGTATATTAAGACGATTTATAAAACAAAATTTGGCCTACAAAAAATATGTGTATATATTGACACGCTTATAATGACCATCCGATAAGTAAGACCGATGTTTGATAAATTGTGTCCGGTTATAGGGACTCATGTGATTTGTAAACAACGAAAAAAATATTAAATAAAATTATTATTTCTTTACTTATAAAATTCTCTTTCAATTCTACGTATCATAATAGCGCCTGAGCTGGTTGTAAGCGGATCCAACACAATCCGATCATTATATTTATATTTTTGCACCATAACTATCGCTAGGAATATTATTTAGCATATTCACAAATGGGGAGGGAGGTAGTCTAGGACAAAAACACAAGCGAATTTCTTTACTTCCAAATATTATCTCCTTAAATTTAAATAAATACATTTTATTTTATTTTCGTCAATCTTGAATGACGTCCGCTTGTATGGTGAATTTTTCAATTCCTTTTGATGTCAATATAACCGGGTTCTACTTTATTTATTTATTCCTAATAAAAAGCCAAACCCCGTTGGTTGATGTTCCCCACAAGAAATGAAAGGGAACATTTTGAATTTATTCTTAAGAGAACAAGCGAAAGCATTCTAATTCACTTTCGAGAAGATCAAATTGAAAATGAGGTTATTGTTAAGGATCTACTTAAAGGATTAGATTGTTAGGAACTCATTGAAAATTAACAAAGAAACCGATTATTATGCAATTTTAAAACGACCCACCATTCGGCAACTGCTCACGTTGGCAGTAAAGATCAAACACAGTACAAGGAATAGGTCCTTTGTTATATTGGGGATAGGCAGTTAGCAAGGTAAGGGTATTTATAGTTTACCTAATGTTAATATATTGGTATTGACTATATGGAATTGTGGATATTAAAATTTAATAATATTTACGAATCACCTATTGTATTTTCCAGATTGCAATAAACAATATACGTCCCGCATTGTAAAATTCATTTTACGAGTATAATTCAAAAAACGATCAACTTGTTTCATTCATTATTATTGTGTTAAACAGATATGAATTGATTTGGTTTTATATTTATTAAAAATTGAGTTTATAAATATCATTTATGTTAGTTACTATTATATTAAATTCAAATAAATATGGATCTTGTTTTTTTTTTATTCCTGGAAAGGACGTTGGAATACAAATTAACCCAGAGAAGATTTTATATATTATATATGGAAATGAGAATATCAATTCAAATACCTCGATCAACGAATTTAGGACAGTAGACCACTTTGTGGTATAGCATAAAGAACAAGGAAATGAGGAGGATGTAATAGATAAACGAATACTAGTAACAAATAGGATATACTTCTCACTACATAATATATTAAAATCAAAGGATATCTCCAAAATTATTATTATTATCGTATAAAAAATCCATACAATTACAGGAATGTTTTCTGTAGCAAAATAAAAAGGTAATTATTGTCTTCGTTACGTCTCTATCCCCATGTCCACTGATGAATAATCTCCAAACAAAATAAAATTAAACTTTATAAGACTCTCATAATACCCGTCCTTATGGCAGCGAAACATGGACCATAAGGAAAGCTACTGGAGAGCGTCTAAAACGAGCAGAACGGAAAATACTTCGATGAATATTTGGGTCGGCATTCGAAAACAGCGAATAGAGGATCCTACAATACGAGGGTCTATGATCTGTACCAGGATGATGACGTGCTGAGGTTTGTGGAATTAAATAAATTACGATGGGCAGGACATGTAACCAGGCTGAATAAAAACCGATTCCCAAAATAAGCAATGGAAGCTCGGCTGACAGGAAAGAAACCAGTAGACAGACTCAGGAAGTGGTACAAAGGAACCATTAGTGAAGGAGCGGATCGACTTTAAGGCGTACACGATTGGAAAGAGGTGGCCATCAAAACAACTATAGAGGGAGAGGATCATAAAGGCAAAGGGCCGGACTAGCCCATAACAATTTTGAATGCTTTACTTATAGCCATTCGCTACTGTTTTATTATTACAAACTTAATAAAATAATTACTATTACCATTTAATTTTAGAAGTTCTCAAGTTTTCCTTTTCTGAAAAAGTCAATTATTTTATAAATCACAATTTTAGATTCTGTGATCTTTCAATCAAATATGTTGAGATTTTTAGAATATATATAATACATTCTAAATACAAATTTCGCAGTAAAATTTTTTTTTATACAAATGAATCATATTTCATATTAAATGGAAATATATGGATATGATCTTAAACGGTTCAGTAATTATCTTATTAAAAGGATTAGATCTTAATTTGCAGAATGAAACAATGGAGAAAACGATTTGTTTTTCTGAAAAGAAGAATATTCTGAATAAAAACAAAATATATAAAAATAAAATTTTCGGCTGTTTCGGAAAACATAGCAGTGCTTTAATGAATGATATAAAAATTCAAGTAAAAATTACATCATATTTTACAATGAAAATATAATTAACATGTCAATGTGAGAAGTTGCTAATTGAGTGTAAAATACGAACTAATAAAAACTGTTTAAAAACAGCTTAATAGCCCACTAATTTTATTTTTCTTTAATTTGATGAACGTAATTTAATATTTTGGTATCCATTTTTCTTTAGTTACATTTTAATTAATTATTTTTAAACTTTAAAACAAAAAATGATTACATTTTTATTAAACCCTCCTGAAATATTTATTTCTAAACTAAAAAGAAATAAAATTCTGTTGCATTTTAAATCAAAACCCTCCTGAAATAAAAATCAACAATGAAAAGAATGAAAACACCATCAATTGCATCATTTTCCAGTATTATTTTATTATTCTCTTTTCAAATTCTTCATTATTTAGATTTATTATATAATTTTTACAATACAAAATTACTTTTTTCGGCTCTCACTTGGTGTATGTGTGTGTATTTATATAAAGTAGCTCCACTCCTTCATTCCTGCACCTCCTTACTTCCTTTTTGAATGTGTGTGTGTGACAATTCTTATTGTTTCGATCGCACTCCAGGGAGACCCAAACAAAAAGCGTACATCATGTCTTAGACCATTGGACCACCACCGCATTCAAAATTTAATTAGCGCCAACTTTTGATTTTTAATAGGATTCCTCCTCCTTTCTCCTGTTAACATTTAATATGTATCTATTCTAAATTATACTTTTAAAAGGATTCGATCACACGATTTGTGGAACATAGTTGGCGCTTTTATCTTCTTCTACCTTCCTCTTCTCATGGCAAACTGGATTGGCGAACAAAAATCCAACTACTTCCTTTAAACAGGATCCATATCAGTCGTTCCTTAAACTCTA
Source organism: Clogmia albipunctata (assembly GCA_001014945.1). Classification (NCBI taxonomy): domain Eukaryota; kingdom Metazoa; phylum Arthropoda; class Insecta; order Diptera; family Psychodidae; genus Clogmia; species Clogmia albipunctata. The sequence continues at coordinate 4,774 of JXOV01001152.1, read as the reverse complement.
TTATCATCTTTGTTACTAGATTTAGTACTAAATACATAAAGGGCTGGTCCTCCTCCTGGGAGGGGTCCAGTTTGATGATTTACAATTAAAATTTGGTAACGGAAGCCATTTTTTTTATATTATCTTCTCTTTTTATCACAAAAGCGTCTTTAGGTTTTTTTCGTATCGAGTTTTTGTGTGCTCCCATTACCAATCTAGAACTAGCTATAGTTTATCCATTCGTTTTTGTTTCCATTCCTTATTAGTTGTCCGCCATTTTACCATTTGCCAATCAATGCCTACTTTTCCGCTTCCCTCTCTGGAGTTTGTCATTTTTTTCCGATAATCATTCATTATTTTATGTTTTTGATCAAAGATCAGATCAGCTAGTGATTTTTCTCGTATATCAACAGTCTTGTTATATAATTAAAATTAATAAAAGATAGAACAACTAGACGTACTTCTCTTTTTAAATAATAATAATTATTATAATGATAATAAAAAGGATGATTATATTTTCTCTCTCTGTTCTTCTTTCATGCGCGCGCGATCCCCTTCTTTTCTCCTTTTTTCTATAAATATTTCCATCAATCCGGCGATACTATTTGCATTAATTCTAATTAATAATCAGGCTACACACACATACACATTTACCCAGATCTAGTGGAAAATCTGATGCAAAAAAATGCCAATTTAAAAACAGCCAGTCTCTTCCAATTCCCCCTCTCTTCAACCCATCCGAAATTTCGTTGCTTGTCCCTCAAACAAGTCCTTGTTCTCAGTCACAGACACACCAATTCATCACATCCCTCCCTCCCAATTCATTTCAAAGTGTTCCCCGGAAGAATCCTGACCGCTTTTCTTGGCCCTTTCCCTCCATTTTCTCTCTTCTTCGTTCATCATTTCATATCAATCAAAAATTGTTCATCATTGTCCCCGCATCCGAATATTAATTAATTATCTTTAATTAGAGTAGTAATCACATGGCAGGAAATTATAGAACGTTGAGTCCAGTTGAACTCGATTGGAGCTTCTTCTTCTTTTACTTTCGGTAAATTTCTTTCATTTCTCTTCTCTCTTTCTCTCGTTTTTTACCTCAGGGCCAATCATTTTGGTTAGTGCTAATGAAGAATTTGATTTTTATTGCTCGCTAGCAAACTGTTTTCCGGTTTCTTAAACTGTTGTTGTGTCTCTTGTCCCATTTCTTCCTGTTGTCGTCCTTCCTCTCCCTGTGTTCGTTCAACTGGTTCATTTTTGCTTTCACTCTGTGCTTTTCTTATTAATTTTCGCCGTAGAAATGATCATCGTTGGTTCCACTACTTACTAATAATTGTCCCTGGTTTTTATATTTATCCTCTTTTATAGTATACACGCTAAATTGATGGAATATTTCGCCTCCCAATCTCTATCTTCCTCTGTCTTACTAACTTTTTGGGGTACGTTTGCCATGTGCTCACACTATTGGGCTGAAATTAAATGAAAGACAAAATAATTAGATATTTATTAAATATTTTCAATCGTTGAATAATAAAACAGTTAAATAATAATTATTTGCGTACGGAAGTTTTTTTTTATTCTGAGCAATGTTTCTTTGCACGACAATATTACGATAATATTTGTAATTACAATTTAATTTGTATAAAAAAATTTTATACAATGTAGAATCTTAATTCATGAGAATTCAAGAGAAATTCAAAGGCAAGTTTTGTGTTATTATTCCTATAGTTTTGCTAGTCATATTATTAAAATTGAATGTAGTAAGCCAAATAAATATTTATTTAGTTAAGAAATATTTGTATCAATACATCCCACAATTGAATTTGACTAACATATGAGAAAATTAAATACAATTACCGACTTCTGCCCCAAAATATAATAAGATAGATTTACTTTCGATTTTTCTAATTTTGTAAAAGAAGCAAATCATACTTAATGCATTTTATGCATTTTTGTAGCTTAAAATTGATATTACGACATTCAAATTTGCTTTGTCAAAGTCGTTATTATAGCACAAGTGCTTTTAAGAATTCTTTAAATCACTAGTGATTTTCTTTATATTCATCAATTTATATAAAAAGTTACTTTGATAATAGAGGTTTGACTATTAAATATTGACAAAAATTGATGAACATTATCCGACACTCTCAGTTTACAGTTATGGATTTTTATATTTAAAAATTCTGGGTCGAATCACATTTTGCTATGAAATAGAAACATAAACATAATTGAAAACAACGCTAATTAACAATAAGGTTGTATGGATCTGTGGTGGTATTAGTAGTGAAACGTCATCAGCCGGATACCATTCATAGTTTTGATTTTGTATGCAAGAAAATTAGCGATAATATTGTATCAAAAGACTTTTAAAGTTGTTAAATACATGTAATTACTACTTTAGACTACTTTTAGCAAAAATTCTATCACCCAATTCAGTCAAAAAGTATTGAAATTTTAAGGAAATGTTAAATTCGGTACAAAATTGAATCTAGAGAACAATACACATTTGTCTAGTCTACATTTTAACAATAAAAGAACAACCACCAGATTGATACATATATTTTTCTTCCGGCTGATGATGTCACCTAAAATCCGGACAACTTACATACAAGGTTGAGTGGCTCTGATTGAAAACTATTATCCAAATATTAGAATTTGCGCCGAAGAAATCAAAAGCGATTACCAAAGAAATTTCTCACAATTTATTGATCGGTGCAATGAAATTAAGGTTTAACAAAATTGCGAAACCGTTACACTGGTTTATTTGAGGTTATTTTTAATTTAGGAATGTTCTCTCCTTTTCCCGCAATACAATTGAAATATTAATAAGCAAAAAAGTTTGGTATAGTGTATGGAACAGAGTAACATATATTTTTACAGAAATTCGAAGAATTTTTAAGATTTTTATGTTAATTTATTTTAAAATGCATGTATAAAACACAGTCGATAAGCATTATTAAACACTCAGGCCTTCTTTAAAACACTCGCTAAGCCCGTGACATTAAACATCCCTTGTGTTACTAATGCATTATCTTATCGACCTTGTTGTATAAATAACTATTAACTAATTTCAGGGCTTTTGTGTAGCTTTGTCGTTTACTCTCGTATGGGAGAAACGGTTTCAAGCTGACTTTTGAGGCCCAAATTTTTATTAAATTGAACCTTTTCCAACAGATTTCAATAAATGCATATTTTGTAGAATATTTGGATTTTTTCACAATTAATATCATCATGAGTCTGGCAAAAACTTCAAATTAGTATATTTCGACACAAGTGCTGTAATTCTGAATTAAATATCAGTTAATCGACTAATAAAAACCTTTCAAATTGTGTAACAACATCTCACAACGAAATTTTCAAATTAAAATATTTCAATAATGTGTTAAGACAACAATATGTAATTTCCTAAAATTGGTGACAATTTTGTAAATTTTGAATTAATTTAGCACTCCGTGCAGAAAAGTAAATCGTTACAGAACCAATTTGTGTTAAGAAAAAACTTCTTTTCGATACGGAATTGCACAAAAGAATATTTTAAATTAAAAACCAATAAAATTATTGAAATTTAGTTCTGAAATTTAATTCTAAACTTGTGTAAAATAAAATAAAAATAATACTGAATCGGTTCAATTTAACAAAAACTTGGGCTTCAATTGTCATTTTTAAACAGGTTCTCTCGTACGAGAGTAAACGGCAAAGTTACACAATACACTCCTTTTTTATCATGCGATAAATTTTGCTTAAAATGGATTGGTGGAAGCTTAAGCTAATAAATAATGTGTGATGTGATAAATACGCGAAAAATGATTAGTCTTTTTTCTTTCAAAACAGTGAAAAAGAGTTTTTCACTCCTTTTGTGAACTTAAATATAATACATATTCAATTGGATGAAAAAATGAGCCACTTCACATATTATTTTCTTAATAGGAATTCAATAGTAATGTACAATATCTATGAATATTAGCTTAGAATAACATTACAAAAAGAAAAACTGTAAATTAGAAAACTTTATAATAAATCTGAATAATTGTTTAATAGCGGAAACGATAAATTTATATAAATATAAATATTTATCAAAGGTTTCGTCTATTCAGTAATAAATTTACTGAGAATAGAATAATACTTGAAATAGTGATTAAGCATTTGCAGATTCATTGAACTAACATTTTGCAATTATTAAATCTAAAATAAATGTGACAAAAATAAAATATTAAAGTAATAAAATTTTATTTATTATTTGCTTGCGATAAGAAAAATAGCAATGAAAATACTATACAATTTATTGGTTGCAAACTATAAAAATAATAATAATTTGTTTTCAACTTGGATTTCACTATAATTGATAATCTTTCAACTGAAACATTAAATAAATATTTAAAAGAAAAAAAAATGCTAAATTATAATACGAGTAGAATGAAATAAGTTGCAAATGATTTAGATAATGAAACCGAAGAATTGCAAATGAGGTTATATTCCTGAACGTGAATTGTGAAGTTAACATTGAACTTAACCTTTAGAATATCTAAAAGAGTTACATTTTCTTCCAACAGGTGCTTGAACATTGAAAGTAACTAAACAAAAAATTATTTCAAAACAGATTCATATTAAATTAAAAAAAGATTTTTGTTCGGTACATCAACCTTAAATATAATATTAAAATCTGAAGTTCATACTTATTTTCATATTCTTTCAAATTATCCTAAATTTATTTAGAACGGAAACTTTTGCCAAAAGCGAAATTGAACATTTAAAAAAGTTACAAATAAAATTATTCCGCGAAATATGAAGTAAAGAATAA
>JXOV01001141.1:29708-61734 GCA_001014945.1 Clogmia albipunctata | reverse complement strand
AGGGTGCTAACCGTTAGGACACAGAGGCAGCTGGGAATAGTTAGACCCTCCGAAATATTTCAAGAATTCCGAAAAATGGGTCGCTCTATGGTAGTAGGCCGCTAGAATCTCTCTTTGATAGTAAAATCCCTGATTTCGAAATATGAGAAAATAGTATACAAAATTTTGAAATTCAGATAAAGAAATGATGGCTATCAAAAACTGTCCTCTTTGTGCATCGCTGGATGAACTAATTGAAGTAATAGAACAGCTAATAAAGTCACGATCTCAGGTAATATTTTCTGTCTTATAGGGTTTTAGGCTATTACGCGCCGTAACTAACAAACCGCTCGACGTATTTAACCCGAAGGATATTATTTTAGAGATCAATAAATTCCCTACACATCATTTATACGTCGTTTTGACATTACACGACTGGTTCATAATGCTAAGGACACTCAAGAAAATGATTATTTTGCTCGTTTGAACCTTATGCTTGTTTCATATGACAATTCCGCTGAAATTTTGGATTAGATTCATAGTGCCTAGGATTCTGGTTCCAGAGATATCAAGGAATTTGTTTGTTTATAGAGCTAACTCGCGCTGTATATGACATGCAATGTTTATTTTATTTTAATAAAGTTACAATATATGTTATAAAATTATTCCTTTTTTCTTTCGAACATATCAATAACTTTTTATGCTCAGAATTGTAATATGGTATTATTCCTTATGATGTTGATTTTTCTAGGAAATTTATGGTTATCCTTTGATAAAAAGAAATCGCTGTATCGAAAATATGTTTGCTGTGATAAAAGTGCCCGGGAAGCCCGAAGGAAGCACATTAACAAGTGGGATTATTTTTTATGGTATTTTTTCTGAATAATTTGTCCATAAAATATCTTAAAAGACCGTCTGTCCTGTAATTAAACAAAATTGCGCATATTTGGCAAAGGATAATGCTTCGGAAGAAAGGAGAATTCCTGGGAAGGGTGGACGGGCATTGGGGTTGATTTTCCCGTTTCGATACTCTCTCGTTCGACCCCATTTCAGCGCTGCACATAAACGATTTGTTGGATGAAAACAATTTGCAGAAAATAAAATAATAAGAAAAACGACCATAAACCGTAATATTCGCAGCAGCGAAAAAATTGCAAAAATAAATTCGCTCCTTTTCTTGATTAAGAGAATCGGAGGCAGGGATAGATTTTAGTATAGCGTAGCATATTTTAATTTTGCCAGTGAAAAGGCGGGAGAGAATGGGAGTACAGTTTGCATGATTACGATTGTACGTGGGTAATTTGCAAAAGACGGTTGAATTGATGAAGCGAAAACGGCATGCAAAACGGCTGGAGGGATCGATACGGAAAGTTTTTCCAGCATTTTTCTTCGCCTTTGGAGCTGCCTTTTTCATAATAACAACACGCCGAAAGTAACAACAAAACACCCTTTCGCTTCACAGTGACACTGGGATTGGCGAACGGTAATTGGCAAATCGTTAACTTGAAGATGAAACGTTTATCTAGGGAGTTCATCCCAACATTTCTTTCCGTTAACAGAGATGAAGAATTGGGCGCAATTTCAAGGGTTGATTGTTAATTTTGGTTATGTAGAAATATCTTTTCTAAATCTGAATCAAGAAAAAAAATCGAATTCAGACAGATGAATACTAGTCGTTGATTGTAACTTTGTGTCGGATAGGTTTTCAGGTCTTAGGGAATTTGCCGCTTTTTGGGTTTAATATTAACAGGAGCTGTCGGAAATTATTAACAGATCAGTGTTAGGGAACATGATTAAATTGTAGTGGCATAGTTTCCTTTTCGTGCTAAGAAATCTCTCCAAATTTAACTTTTGTGCATAGATAACTAACTTATTTTTCAGAAGTCGAAAGCTATAATACATTGATTTAATTTCTGTGTCATTGATTTATACTATTCATTTTTTTAAATTACAATCTATTTGTATGGGGATTAAATAAAAAAGATTTATTATAAGAAAATTTGCTAATCCTATGCAAATTTGCTAAATGAATAAATAATCATAAAATTTCTCTAACACAATTAAGTTAAAGGTTAATAAGTTTGGACGTATTAAAAATTCTCCAAACGCTTATGAATTTATTAAAGTCAGTTCAGGACCATATTAGTCTTAGAAGACTTAGAAGAATTACAGGTAGTACTAACTATATTTATGCATATTATATTCAGCAAATAAATGTACTAAATTTAAAGAATTGCAAACTTAACACAAATTGAAAACGTTTCATATAAAATTTATCAATCATAAAACGACCTTATGTAAACAATTTTCCGATTCACCCTTGAATAATAATTTGGAGAGGGTGTTTCGGGTTGAAAAAAGAACTATTCACTCAAACATATCACATGGAAAATTGAGTTTGTTTAATCGGTAAGGGTTGATGAAATGCTGAGCCGAAGAACCCTGTCCCTAGCTCCCTTTCCAGATACGGAAAATTGTCAAAATAAATGACGAGAAAATTTGTTTAACAGCGTCTACATATTGGGGATGTTTTCGAATGGATTTAATGACGGCGACAAAAAATGCTGTCTGCAAAAAGGGTGTCCATAATTTTACGCGATTATTTACCGAAATTATTCCGTGCGAAATTTTCCTCTTGAACAAATTCGGCAAACATTTTGATTTGGACTCTTTCTTCGTGTTTTTATTTTTCGGGGCAAATAAATTTAAATTAAACCATCCATTCCAAGAAGTGTGTGAAATATTAAACAGGGTGGGACTGGGATTTCTGGAATACTGTTTGGGAATTTAATGATCCAGCTTTCTAGGGTTGGTTTTGTTAAATTTTGTATTTGTGTTAGAGAACAGCTGAGTGTTTTTGTGGGGAAAAGTTTAAGAGGAGAGATAAAAACACTTTAAGGAACTAAAGTCCTTTGAGACCGGGCGACAAAGTTTTCATTTTGCAAAGATATAGCCTCAATAAAAAATGCAAGAATGCTAAGGACTTTGAAAAGCGATTACTTTGTTTATGGCACTTGAATTTATGGAAATGGATTTATGGATTTGCGGGCGACTCAGAAAAGCCACTATCCCACTGCTTCGATAACGAAATCACCGATAAATTGAATTATGGCAGAAGAAATTCCCTTTCCTGGCGGAAAACATAACATCACCGTGAAGAAAGTCGGACAAAAACAGCTGTCTGGAGAGAGGGCTTTCACAGAATCCGCAAAGCAGTGCCATTAGTCGAGCTCCTTCGTCTCGGATTTCCGATTTTACATTGATTTAAATTGATTGATGAAGTCGCAAATAATTTGCGAATCAATGCCGTACATTTAAATCATTTATTAAATTTGTTTTCCGCCGATGATTTTGACCTTGCTTTAGTTTGTTAATAGTTTCCACAGATATTGTAAATTGAATTTTTTAAAATATCCAATTCATTTTTCTCATCAAACAACTCTGTTTCAATTTTGCTAATGGAAAAGTTTATTATTTGAACTACGGGCCAATTTGGTCGGTTTGCAAACTAAATTGGAATTCTCTACAAATTACTGCAGCATGTGTTGTTCAGTTCTGCATCAATTTTTTCGCCCATAAACAAAGTGGAAATGAAACTACAATATTTTGCAAATATTTATGTGGGTTTTTGATTTCAATTTTTGCAACCGTTTTTCTTTTCATCAGCGATTAACCGCATTATTTTGCTGTTTGCAATATTGTACTGTTATTACATTTAAGGGTTTCCATTTCAATTACTGAAAATGAATAAGTATGTAAAGGAAAACCGAATAAAACATTATTGGAAAACATAAAAAATTAATTTCAACTGATTAAATGCCAATGGGCAATTTTTCAATAAAGAAACAATTCGCATTGTAAAAGAATGCAATCACATTTCAATTGGAATGTTATAAAGCTGATATATCTCTCGTGATCTGTTTATAAATTTATGGGTTATTGGGACGTGAAGGATGGATTCCCAGAATTCCTAAACAGACGTGAAGAATTCGCTGTTCAGTTATATAAATCTTTTGTCTTCTGTATGAGCTCTGTATTATCTGTTTTACTATTCCACATACATTTTCCATACATTTTTTATAGAAGTTTTAGTAAATATAATTAATTTTCTTATTTAACCAAACAATACCTACAAGGAAATTAAGTGCACTGGTAGTGAGAACCTACAATTAATCTTATTTAAAAATTTACAAAGCTTAAAATTTTACAAGTTGGTATAAAATGTTGTTCTATCGTATGTTGGCTCATTGGAAATGAAGCAAATTTCTGCTCAAATAATTACATTATTCTTGTAAAATGCAAATATTTTTGTATAACAAAAAAACTTGTCATGACAGAAATCGTTATTTGTTATAAAAGGGTTTTTTAAGTAAGTGAAATCAAAGATTTGTACATCCAGATGGGATTCACTATCATAGGATGCCAAAATAAAGATCATTATTAAACGAATTTGTTTTCTTAGTAAAATTAAAAATGAGGAATAAAATGATAAAAGCTGTTTGGAGGTCAGACCATTTAACGATTATGTTTTATTGTTAAAAATTTAAGAAGACTTTTTAATATAAAATACAGAAACAATAAAACAAATAAAACACTAAAGCATTATGGTTCTTGCATTATTGTTTGAACGTGGGTTTCCTACTGACGAATCGATCCAATTCATTGGATCAAGGCTGTGGTGGAAGACGCGTTTATGTGTATATTATTGAATATCTCATGGTATTGTACACAAAGTTCCATATCCTACTTACTTACTTATCTCGGTTATTATAACAAGGATATAGGATGTGCTCGTATAAGATAGCGAAAAGGACAAATTGATTACGAAATCAATATATACTTATGGGAAAGACTTTTCTGCGGAATACGTTACCTTTTTCAGTCGCCGATTTTCTCAATCCCGATGAAAGAAAAGTTCTGTGTGTGTGTGTGTTTGTGTAAATTAAACTCGCGACGGACAGTTGGATGTTAATTTAGGTACGGCTGAGAGTAGACTGAAGAATAACAATTAAATCAGCGCTCGGTGCGCTTTGCAAAAATGAACGATGCTTATTCGACGCATTCCCAGTCGAGGGGGCCTGACGAGAAACAAGGGGGATCGAATAGAGCTGGAATGAAGTCGCCGCAAAAACTGGCGATGGATCTGCGCTCGTTACAATATACATATTCTGGTCTAAAGAGTCATCGGACCCCAAAGCAAGGAAATAATATATAACACCATAATTATGTATATTATATATGGAAATTTCTCAAATACTGATTACAAATTTCAATCTAAATCAATTAAGAATACATGCTATATTAGGCAATAAAGTGTGCTTATGTTTCTACATACATATGTATATTTTTACAAGTAAATCAATATGTTTTGAAATAAATCATTACTCTAAAGTGTTTTAGTAAAGGTTATAAATATCCGATTTGCCAAAATAGGCAATTATAGACCTCATTTTAAATTCCTTGGTTTTGCAAAAAGTTTCTACAAAAAATTTAACAGATTTTATCGCAAAAAATGAGCCCAAGAAATTTGATCAGAATTTTTTTATTGTTAATTATAAAAATAATTTAAAAATGCTTTAAATAGAATGTTTCTAAAAGGGGCCATAATGGAGCTCGTGTAAGAATTTTGTCGAAAGTTGATAATAACAATAGGATTCGACCAAAATAAGAGGACCATAGGAGCGATTCCATTTTTTGCCTTTTAAAAACACCCTAAATATCCCTGTAAATTAAATTTTAATATAAACCGGTCTCAATTTAAAATGTATCCAATGATGTTTTTGTTCTAACATCACCTTTTCTATCCCATGAAAAACCTAAAATTCTTATTTATAAATAATTAATACATTAACAATGAATCCAAAAATAGCGATTGCCTTAAAGACTGTTTAATAATGTTTATCGATCGTGTCTTATGCAAAGTATTATATACACTGTGAATTAAGGTCAAAACCGCACTTGTTTTTCCGTGATATCTCTGGAACCAAAAGACGCTGGAACCTCAAATTTAGACGCAATTTATCTCTTTACAGATTACAACTTCATGTCATATCAGAGCGTAAACCCGCTATATCAGAAAATATTATCCGCGATTGTGACTTTATTAGCTGTTCTATTCTGTCAATATTGGTATTCAAAGATGTACAAAGAGGACAGTTTTCGATAGCCATCATTACTTTATTTGAATTCGAATTTTTTTTATAATACTTTCTCAAATTTTAAGATCTGGGTTTTTAGACTTTCAATGTGTGCTACTGGCGGCCTGCTATGAATTTGCACCCAAATTTTCGAAATTCTGGACATATTTCGGATTGTCTAACTAACCTCATCAATAGATTGTTTAAATAATGGTTCGTGGCGGAGAAAAGGAGGGTGCGGTTATAACGCTGACCCATTCGTCAGGTGTGGTTTTTCGATTTTTCGCAAAATCTATTCATGTCTTTGCAAATCTTCTATGATATGAAGTTGTAATCTGTAAAGAGATATATTGTGTGTAAATTTGAAGTTCCAGCGTCTTTTGGTTCCAGAGATATCACGAAAAAAAGTGCGGTTTTGACCATAATTAACACTGTATATCGATCATAATATGGGAAAATATAATTTTATTTGAATTTAATCAATTTATTCTGTACTATAAATTCTAATATTTGGGTTATAGTTTTCAATAATGTTTGTGTTTCTATTTTATACGAAAATATTGAATATAATTTTTAAATATAAATATTTATCACTGTAATTTGAAAGTATCGAATACCGTTCTTTAATATTTTATAGTAACACATCCAGTATCAACTTTCATATATAATGATGTATTTTGTTTACACTTTAAATTCTCACACTTTAATAATAATAAAAACGTACTAGTGCTTTAAAGAATTCATAAAATCGACTTTAATAACACAATTATTGCCTTTATTAGCAAGGATCCTAATTGATTTATAACATTGAAATCAAAAATTCGTTTTCAATAAGCTGTATTTTCAAGTTAAAAGAATATTTTATATCAATCAGAAAAGTAATAAAAATACTATATTTGATATTCTCGTAATAAAGTATGTGATGAGAATTATACATAAATTTCCACGAAAAACAGAGATGCTGCATGACAAATAGTAGGAGGTTTCATGCCAATAATGTTTGATATAAAAAGTGTTTTAAAGGATGTTAAACGAAGGAGACGTCTAAGATATATTCATGTTAACAAGAATTGGTGATTTCCTATTCAAACTATGTAGGAGGTAGGATATTTTCATTTAATAGAATGACAAATATGAAAATCGAATTTGAAGCTTTATATTGAAATTTGTCAAATATCACAAGCCTACGTTTTTTTACTATTTTTATTAAGAAATACTCTTAATATTTGATTGAATTTTAAAAATAGAATAAGAGTCAATTTCCAATGAAATGGAAAGTATGATGATTTTAAGCGGTAGAAATATTTTTAAAATTATATTTACCAAAAGTACTAATTTTCAAAAGTTAATGTTCTAAAATTGTAGATTTAATACTATTTATGCATTTTTGGAGCTTAAAATTATTATTATGATGACACTCAAATTTGTTCTGTAAAAGTCGTTATTATAGCAAAAGTGCTTTAAAGGATTCTTTAAAGCACGTGGGCTTTTTCTTTAATATTAAAGTGTGACCTCCGTAAAAGAAATTCAATAAATTTATATGGTCGTCAGTGTCGAATGGCGTGGCTTAACTGTGTTTTGCTAGTGTTTTTCAAAAATAAGCCACCTATGGGAGAACACATGAGCTGCGTTTACTTGTAGTTTATCATAGAGGCCGCACCATGCATTTTTACAGAAATTGGAAGATTTTTTTTTGGTTTTATGTTAATTTTTTTAAAAATGCATAAAATTTTGTGTAAAACACGGTCGATAAGCATTATTAAACACTAGGGCCTTCTTTAAGGCACTTGCTTCGCTCGGGGCTTAAAACAACCCTTTTTTTAATAATGACTTATTTTATCGACCTTGTTGTATAAATAACTATTATATATTTTAGTTGCATAAAACTGATATTATGGCACTAAAATTTGTTCTGTTAAACTCATTTTTATGGCACAAGTGCTATAATGAATTGTTTAAAGCACTAGTGCTTTTTCTGAATGTGTGACTTAAAGTGTGACCTCCGTAAAAGAAATTCATCAAATTTATAGCTTTGTTGCATGTCTTAAACTGTAGTTTGACAGTTTTTAATAGATGATTTTCAAATAAATATGAATTTGTAATAAACCACCTATCGTAAAACTCTTAAACTACGGGAGATGCAAAATATTTCAAATTTGAAATTTAGTTGAAAATAGTGGCCGCTTAACTGAATTTTAATTAAAAGTAGGATTTTTTTTTTTAGATATTTGTGTTAATTTATTGAAAAATGCACAAATTTTTTTTTATAAAACTCGGTCGATAAGCATTATTAAACACTCGGGTATTCTTTTAACAACCCTTGTGTTTAATAATACTCTATCTTATCGACATTGTTGTATATATAACTTTTCTATAAACATCTGTCTTTTAAAATTGGTTAAGAACTTTTAAAAAGCTTACAATATAAGTATTTATATCTTAATTACTTTTATTTTTATTTGTATAATTTTAGACACTATATAAACATTGATTATAATACACTTGTTCACTAAAAAAGCATGAATAATAATTAATTATTGTTGATAATTAATGACACTTTAATCTGATATTGTACAAAATGAAACAATAAAATCCCTTCAAGTCATGGCAAATTTTATTATTGAAACTTTGGCTTATCATTGTATAGTTTGAAAATATCAAATTATTAATTAAAACTTGATGGCGTAGCAAAATTGCAATTATTATTGGGTGTGCTTGTGGAGCATTAATTTGAATATTTTCGTATTTAAACTGGAAATTATATTGTAACAGTTCGATTGCTGAATGCAAATTTATTCATTGCACTAATTAAATAAGCGTTCCGGCGAAATCATTGAACAATCTCCAATTTAAGTTTGTCAATTAGGGGAACTTTGGGGTCTGGGAGGGTGAAAGAGAGAAGGAGAGAGCTTGAACCTTGCAAACTTTTATTTTCGGTATTCGTCTTACGTTCTGGAACATTAATTGAGTTACAAATTGCAGTTTGCTTCTTCAACTTTTTAAAACCATTTATTCCTGTCGATGAAAAGAAACCGATATCGAGACTTCTCCTCCTTCTTTGTCTTCGGTTCGTCCCCTTTCCCTTCGCCCTTGCCATTGTGCTGGTGTGTATTTGTATTTGGCCAACGTTAAAGCAGAAAAGTGAATGATTGAGCTTTAGTTTTTATTGTGATGGGCGTAACTTGCCATTTTTTGTGTTCCGTATCGTCGTATTACAAAACCGTTTTTTGCTTAGTCAAGGCATTCCTTGAACGAATGTTTTATCCATTTATATGGGAGAGCATTCGGTTGGGCAATGAAAAATCATTCGGCAATCCTTCACCGGATGCTTTACTGTGCCCTTGTAAATACACATCAGCAAGCATCGTAAAACCTCCACATTATTATGATCCAACATAATTCAGGTTTTGTCTACGATGTACTAAAAGATAATGCCTCACCATTTCCGCTGCTGACAGTTGTTGATCAGTATTTATTGGCAAAAAGAAAAGGTAGTTTCTATAGTTTATAATTGGCCAATCGGGTGAAATAAAGTAGTGCCAATTTGCGTTAATATTACTATTTGAATTATTTGCTGATTAACGTCTTTTTTTACTACAAATTTATTTGTTTCGTACAATATTTGATATTAAAAGAATCATAATTGTTATACACGTATTTTAATAGCTTTCTAAATGAAATTCTTCGTACATAAAAAGTACTATATTTTAAAAAGAAATTAATTCTGATAACATGGGTAATAAATAATTGTTATATATTTAATTAAGACCTTCATTAGTTAAAGATGAGAACAAATAATTTAAAATAACACCAGCAAAAAATAGTTATTTGTGCTACAAGGATCTACAGTCAACTGTTTTTAACGAGTGTGAAACATTCGAGCCAAAGACAAGTGCTTCCGATTTAAAAAAAGAACTTTACATCCGAGCACCAAATAATGTTTTTTGCACTCCACTCATGAGCACTGAAATCTTTTCATCATTTTTCAAGAAAATTTAAAAATTGACATGTTTCACAAATGTTTCAAGTGAAATCTTAGCTTGCAAAGTTATGGAATTCCTCTTAACTTTTTGGTCATAAGGAAAATGCATATTTTATTGTGACATGGAACATTTGTTTGCTTTAATTTATGTAAAATAAATTACCATTTGAATCAATATAAGGCTATTAATAAAATTCAAAAATCAAACAAAAATAACTAAATTATATACAGATGGCTGTTGAAACGGTAAATATAAAATTTTAAACAGGAAACGTTAAATAATTTAAAACTTAATCACGGTCCTATGGCAGAGCCGGGACCAATATTTTGTGTAGTTTAAAGGCAACAATGGCGACCACATTTTGACTTTGAGACAAATTTTTTGGACAGTTTATGACATTTTTTTCACTAGTAAAATAAAAATTCCAAATTCAATATGCTATAAAGTGAAACATTACGAAACTCAAATGGATATCGAAAAGCGTATGTTTCGATACGGGAGTGCAACAAATATATTCTGTAACATACCTAAATATTTTGTTAATCTTCTTCTTTTAAAAAACTTTTGTACATTTAAATGATAAATGAAGCCATTTAAATGTACAAAAGGTTTATAAAAAAAATTTTATATAAAATTATTAACAAATTGAGTTATTTCAATTCTTATAATTTCAATTATCGAACAAACTCTAATAAAATTTAAATATTTGACATATGAGTTTCGGTTTTACCCTATTATTGCAAAGTCATTTATTACACATTTATTTCATTTATTAAACGATTATATTTCTTTAAATGACTATTTATTTCGAACGTTTAGATTATTTATATATAAAAGACTGTCTTTTTTATTACTGTTAAATTGACGAATTTAAACCTTTGCCAGCAAATTCTTAGCGTTCCGTTTCAGTTCGGTACAAGCCATAATGTTCATATTTCTATTTAAATGGGAATTTATCGAAAGTGTGTGTAAAAGAAATTTAGTTATAGAATTACATTAACTTAAAAGCTCAAGATTTATAATACTAGGCCGATAAAATAATGTATTATTTGAAGTAAAGAGAGCAGTGAGTGATTTAAAGAGGGCCCTCATATTTTCGATAACGGTTATCGACTGGGTTTTATATAACATTTTATGCATTTTAAAATGAATTAGTTCAATAATCTTAAAAAAATCTTCGTATTTATCTTATTAAAATCTTCTTTAAACTTCAGTTGAACTTTTAATTGAATTCGCTCAATTTAATGAATTCTTTACGAAGGTTACATTGACATAATAAAAAAGGTCAAGTGCTTCAAAGAGTTATTTAAAGCAATTATGCTTTAAAATCGTCTTTGACAGAAGTGTTATAATATTAATTTTATATTACTTAATGCATAAAGAATTTGTATCCATCCAAATAGAATAGTTTGACATTTCAGACTGTAAAGGCCTGCGTTGTTTTTGACAAAGAGCAAGTAAAATTATTATTATTTCTATTGTTTAATAAATTTGTTCATAAATAGTAGTTGATTTGTAAAACTAAACAAAATCAAACTAAATAGAAAAATATTCCATATGTTTTAATTAAAATTTTAATTATGTTTTATTAAAAAAAATGTTCTTATTATTAGAGTAATATACTTTTATTTGGTTTTGTTTCAATATACAATTAAATATTGGTGTGTGTAAGATGCGCTTAAGATTAAATAACATCAATTAACTTATTAATTCATACAATTAAACATAAACTATATTACTATCAATCTTTGTGTGTTATACGACCAGAATGATTATGATAGATCACATCGAGTCTTCTGATTAAATATTCTGTTTTTCAATAATTTTTTTTTTATTTTATAATCATAAATCCGAGTTTTTTTATTATTGCATTGCATCCAAAAACTATTAATAAAATTAATATTTCAAATATCATTTATCGAGTTGAACTAATTGTTCTAAAAATAATGTAGTGATTTCAACAAAAACCTTATGTTATTTTTCGCCTCTGTTTAAATAAAAATAATTGATTGTTTTACCAAAACTGGAGTGCAAAAACTGATCGCAACCAATAAAATTATTCCATTTTCCATGAAATATCTGTATCTGATTGCAATTGTTTGCATAAAATGATTATGTTCCAATTTATGTGAGTTTGGAAATTCTCGCTTTCAGGTGAACAATAGATAAATTTAAAACACCAGGTACAATTGACCCAATTCCGTCGAATTTGATACGAAAATGCGAAACACGGTGTTGAATAAAAATGGCTGTTTTACACATCGATAAACCCAATTATGATGATTTGAAATCATGAATGAATTTCAAAATCCGGGGCAATATTTGATAAATTAGAAAATAAATGGGTGCAAAACATATAATTTAACTTTGTTCTTGCATTTCAACTAATAATAAAAAGCTTTTATAAAAAAGCAGCCGTCAATTAGGGCATTCGTTTATAAATTAAACATTCCTGAATTATTAATAAAGTTGCTGCAATCAGAGAGGGGAAATATTTCATTTTCAGTTGAAAAGAATTAGGTTTCATGTGTTGGCATGATTGTGTGCTGGGCTAATTATTACTCAACATGCAATTGTGTTAAATAATACAAAAGTTTGATAAACAAACTTAAAGCCAACGACTGAAGTTGGCCGAAGAAAAGCCCCTGAATTCAGACAAAGAAGGCTCAAGTTTCTATGGAAATTCCCAGAGCAATTTTGTTGGAAATTCCTGCGGTTCTTTAAGCTAAATTAAATTTATTCCCCCTATATTCCCACTAGTTGGGCTCTTTGCTGAATGAAGCCGTAAATTTAGCGGCCCTGAATGCAGTTTTACGTAAAATCACAGGGTATAGAAATAAGTGGATTCGGGGCCATATTTCAAGATTCTACCATCCCCCATTGAATAATGCAAAATGGCGATGAATTAATTATGCTCTTAGTAACGGTTTAGTAGAACCGTGGCAGACTATTGTGAGCAAAATCGATTTTTAATCAAAATTGCAATTTTCGGAACGATTATCAATTACCATTCTCCAGCAACGCCCGATTATCTCGACCGGTTTGCAATTTGCCAACATTTCGGCTGCCATTTTGGTGAAAACGGTCTCGGTGCATTTGATATAGGATGAGAGACTCTTGTCGATGGCCTCCATTGCTTCTCCGTACTGCGGGCATAAATTATGCGTCCTGTAGTAGTAGTATTATGCTCTCCTATTATGAAGCTTATGTATAATGGTCACACATCATTGAACGGAACTGAACGACCATTATTATCACCCAGCTGACTGCAAATCTTCCAAGATCGGTTCCAATTCAATTCTCATTATAATCATGGTACTTTACCATGTGGATATTCAGAAACTAGGTTAGAATCGGGAGGGTACGAAAGCTTTCGAATTTAGTATTTGTAAAAAATAAATCATATTGAATGTTTTTATGGGGCTCAATTATTATTTGACGTTTAAAACTAGTCTGATACATTGATCTAAAAACAGTTTTGCTATAGAAATTCTTCCTAAGTTTAGACATCTAACAAATTATGGTTGTGGTTCATGAATTTATATTGGATACCATAGTATACGTACAGTATGATTTAAAAGCAGTAAATAATGCACTAAAATTGTGATAGCTTATTTATAAAATACCTCGTGAATTTTTCTTGATGACCTACCGAAAGTTCTGAGAACAGTCTTCTGTTTAATTTGGTATATTTTGTTACAAACCTCTATTGTTTCTTATCTTATTCGAATTACAGATTCCGTTTCTTTTATGTTTATGTTATGTAACAAATTATTGTGGCTCTATGTACAGTTTATT
Source organism: Clogmia albipunctata (assembly GCA_001014945.1). Lineage (NCBI taxonomy): Eukaryota > Metazoa > Arthropoda > Insecta > Diptera > Psychodidae > Clogmia > Clogmia albipunctata. Next base: position 47,837 of record JXOV01001141.1, on the reverse strand, counting down.
AATGTTTAACACCTGGGGTTGGGTTCAATTACTATTCTAGAAGTAAGTCGTGTTTTCAATTCTGCTGTTACAAAGGCTGTAAATGTTTTTAATAATTTTCTAAAAATGACACAGAATGGATTGGATTTCAAATTAATAGTTTTTTTTATACATCAAGATCGATGTTTTAAGCCACATGCGTAGCGAGTGTTTAATAATACTTATCGACCGTGTTTTATACAAAATTTTATGCATTTTTTTTAAATAAACTAAAACAAAATCTTAAAAATTCTTAAAATTTTTATAGAAATATATGTTGTTCTGTTCCACACACTATACCTGTCTTTGTTGCTCAACGTGTAATGCTGGAAAAGGATGGAACATGCCTAAATGAAAAATAAATTCAAATAAACCAGTGTCACGATTTTGCTATTTTGTTAAGCTTTAATTTCATTGCACCGATCAATCAATTTAGAGAAACTTTTTGGTAATAGCTTTTTCTTGCTTCTCCACAAATTTTGATATTTGGATAATAGTTTTCAATGATGTTTATGTATCTCTTTCATAACAAAATGTTTATTCGAAACAGAATTTTTAAATATAAAAATCCATAACAGTATTCTGAGATTGTTGGATAATGTCAAAATTCGGCAATGTTCGTTAAAATTGGTCAATATTTAACAGTATAAACTAAAGTTTCAAATTTAATTTTCATCGAAATTGATGGATTTTAATGACGGAGGTCACGCATTTATAATAAAAACATAAGTGCTTTAAAGAATTCTTTAGAGCACTTGTGCTATAATAACAACTTTGATAGTGTAAATTTGAATGTCATAAAATCAATTTTTAGCAACAAAAATGCTTAAAGAAATTTTATCAATATTTTAGGTATTTCAATTTAAATTAAATGTTGCATTAACAGAAATTTCCGTAAAAATCACCGAACGTATTCTTAAATGACAATAAAATGGCCACTTGAATATGTAAACAAATTTATAGTAAAATATTTTTTTGGTCGTAAGGAATTGTATAACTTTGTCTTTTATCTCTCTCAAAGTTTTGAAGTCATATAGATTCGTTAATGATTAAATAGGTCTCAATAGAACGAATATTATTAAAATTAATATTTGGACAATTATTGCTTTAGTTAATTTATAGTGTGAAGACAAATATAAAACTATTTCGTTGAAACTAATATAGAATATATATAAATCGACTCCATATTGTATTTTATTTATATTGCAACGGAGGAATCTCCAATTGCAGTATTTACGGTATCTTCTTTATACCTGCATATTACTCTCTTTTATCTTCAAGTGACTTCTGACTAGTGAAGTGCTTACTACGCGGATCTAAAATTTCGTTAGTGCGTTCAATTAACACGAATAAACATAGGACTAACATGACCCAATTGATGCTACCCCTTTTCAGGAACCATTTAAGATTTCAAATCGACGTGATGAAAAAAATGGCGAAAGTAAGAGTACCGTACTCCGTGATATTTTTTAGAGTAATTTTTAATTTAAAACTCAAAATAATATTTTTAAATAAGATGTTATTTATCAAGTTCGTGAGAAATTTTTTTCATATATTTATTTTGAAGTTAAATTTTAGTTTGATTCATTTTGAAAACTATCTTTAAAATATAATTTTTATTTATATATACATATTTTATATACAACAGCAGCAAATACAATAACTTTTTATTGGAAATAACATTAAAGAATCTTAACAGTTTTTGATGTTATAGAAATATAAAACAGTTCAATCGAATATAATCCCTAAACTTTCTTTGGAAAAGCTTTAAAATGATTGTTGTTATTATTGTATAAAACTGAAATTATCAAACTTTTGGAACCGCCTTTGGCAATATGCATATGATGCTTCTGGTTTTGCTGCTAACGAAAGTTTTGCTCTCCCCAGCCAATAGTTTTCAATTCTCATTGGTAAAGTTTTACGTTATAATAAATTTCAATTTAAAAGGCGGTTTTGGAAGAGAGAGAAAGAGAGAGAGTTTAGTATTATCAAAACAATATGAGTTTGGAGACATTTAGATCAATTTAAATACGTTTCGGTCCCAATTCCCAATGTCCCTTGACGTCGGTCCTTGCTCCGTCGTCGGTCGTCTTAACAATTCTCCTTTCTTCCCATTGAACTTTTAATTTACATTGTTGTTGTTTTCTAAAAATTTTTGCAAAATCAAATTAACCGATTCCACCCGAAGAAATTTGTTGTGACAAGTGCAATTTATTTTTAAATTTAACCGCCCTTTGTTGACAATAATCTGGGTCTAGACTGAAAGCAATTTGATGGCCAATTTCGGGAGGTGGTTAGTAAAAGGAAAAGCCTGTCAACGTGTGCTAAATTTAGCAACATGTTGCCCCAAACAAACATCCGAAGGGTAGACAAATTTCATGCCAAATTATTGATTACATATCGTTTACAAATTTATCTGTCACAATTAAATTGCTGTTTATAGTTCTGTTTTGCAAATATCATCCCTTCTATTAGCAGCAATATACAATTAATTAATTGTATTGACTTTGTTTGTTAATATGGTTAAATTGATTGATTTTATGTTACAAACTTGGAAACCATTTATTAGTCCTTAATTGTGTTTAATTACGAATCAAATATTATTACTATTTTTAATTACATTTTGTTTCATGTGGTATAAAAGTGTAATTAAATCGAGTTATTTGTAACTTTTATATTTCAAAACTTTGATGTTTTAATGGTTTTAATGGGATTATTTGTGTAAACTATTTCATAGTTGACTAATTAAAATCAATTTTGGTTTGATATTTAAATTACTTTTAGTTTGATTTAATTCAGTATTTGTTTAAACGTTTCCAATATTATGTTTAAATTTGAAGCTCGTGTTAAATTTTTTAATAATTAAATTCGATTTAATTAAATGCTGTTTTATAATTAAATAGTATCCAATCAAAAAATTCCTTTAGAACCATTTGCGAAAAATATTAATGGTTGATGGTTAATTTAATTTATTTAATGCATAATAATATTAATTTGTATACATGCTTTTGAAATTAAAGTTATTTCATACAAATTAAATGGTTAATATTTTAATTTGTTGTCCCTTTTCGGGATTTTATTTAAGGTTAGTTTGAATGGTACTGTTTAAAATTAAAGATTTTGTATTTTAGTATGAAATTGAATACTTTCTAAAAGAAGAAAGTTTTAAATAGTAAATAATCGCAGATTACATTTAAAATTTACAGTAAAAAAAGAGGTATTCGAGCTTATATACTACAATTTATTTAAAAAGTATTTAACGAAAACTAGATGTAATAAAATGAACTTAGATAGATTGTGCTAATGTTATGCAAAGATCTTAATCCCAAATATATTTAAATTTTATTCTTGTTCTATAGCTATTATTTCATTAAGTGAATCTTAAAATACATTAATTAGGATTTTGTCTGACACACATGGGCAAATCACCTTTAGGATAACCTTATCCTTTTCCTAAATTATGAAGAGTATTTCGAAAACCTATCAGCGTTAGTGATAATGCCTAGTATCAACTGGAAACTACGCTCATAAGCAGAATTGTTACATTTTGAACTCGAAATGAAGAATGATTGTTACAAAACCTCTCCTTCTTTAAAGTACATGTTTGGGACTGTTTTGCGCTAACGATATGTTTGGATTTAATTTAACCGAAAATAGGTCTTTGGAACTGTTACGAGCAATTTATTACACTAAAAGCAAAAATTAAAAGGTATTGATGTGGATAACGAGCATTTAAAAAAAGAACAAATAACGAAGTCATTGCAATTTTCTTCAAGAGTTTTATTGCAATTTGTAATAATTAATAATTTTGTTCTGATTGAACTCCGTCAGATTTGTTTTTTTTAAAGCTTATAATAGATAAGGTATCTTTTAATACTAAGCAATCGAAGGTGGGATTTTTGACATTATCGACGATATGTGGCCGACACAGTTGTGGCTTATTTGAGAAACAGCACAAGCGCCATGACATTAATATTTTGGAAAACGCAAAAAACTGTTTTCTCTCGAACTGGGAATTTAAATGGTAATTTTTTGAATATATGGGAGAAATGGGAAAATGAATTCATGTTCATTAATAAAGACAAAGGAAGAAATAACTTTAATTATAATATTAGACCAAGAAATACAAGTTTAGAATTCTCACAAATATTTGCAAACTATGATGCAAAGATATTATTTCCATTTAGAGCAGGAAACCCTAACTAATGTACTGTAAGATTCACTTCATGAAATAATAGCTTTAGATTTTATTCTATCTTTATTACAAATTCCCAATAAAAGATAATAGAAATGAGAGGTTATTTTTTGGTCTTGTTTTGAAAAACTTTGAAATAATCAATTGTATATAAAAAAACGTTGGTTTCATGTACTTAATAAGACATGAAGAGATCGAATAAGAATAACTGGTTCTCGAGCAGAAGTTAATTTTCCGCTCTACTACAATCTGTCTAGTCAACTACGGCAATGGGATTACTCCTGAACAACCTTGGCTTAAAAAATGTCAATCTTATAACCTTCTTGTATTATTCATAAAGAATAAATAAGCTTGATAATTTTTAATACATAAGGTAATTTTTTTTTAAATAAATAACTTAAAAGATGTGTTTTAATATAGGTCAAGTTTAGGATAATCCAATTTTGTATGAAATCTTCATTATTTTTAATTAATATTTTGAAGAGCACATTCAATTTAATATTAAAATTAATGAACTTTTTAAGTAGAACAAGATAGAATAGTTGGGTTTGTAATTGATATTGACCTTTTAATCTAATTTTCGAAAGAGGTAATTTCTTATAAATAACTTATTAGATTACATCAACCGTTTTCAGAGTAAATTAAATTTATAATATTAAGAACAAAAACTAGTAATGCTATTATTTAAGATATAGCAAATTAACTACACTTATTTAATTTGTTAAATCGTCGCATCGTCCCTACCCTACCTAAAAATTATTACAATTATTAGCATAGTAAAGTCTCTACCTTTTTCTGCTTTTGCACATTCTTCAGGATAAGTGTAGCATAAAATTTGCTCATCGAAGCTCATTTCCATCGTTGCAACTAATTTACGTGGAAATATTTGCGCTGCAGAAAACTTTCCTCAGATCGCAGTGTTTGAACATTAGCGTGAAACTTTTGTTGAAATTGCAATTTACATAAATATTTCCATTAACCTTGCTTTTTCCTTCTTTCCAGCATTCGTTGTTGATTCTCAAATATTTATGCTTCCTTTGAGTTGTTGATTATGCTTTATGAGTCATTGGTTTGGAAAAATAGCGAATATAAACCCTTTATGCTGCCTTTAATCAATAGTTTCTGTTGTTCGAGTCAAAGAGTTAATCCTTGGTCTGTTTAAGATTTGCTTAGGGAAGGAGCTTTGTTTGGAAACTCCTTCCAATTGTGAGATCAAAAGGATTGAAAGTCAATCTCGGGTCTGGTTTAATTTTGTAAAACCATAAAAAGTTGCTCCACATAAGGTTGGCAAATAAAATAAATTCCCCGCTTTTCCACTCTATGTAATCTTCGTTCATTTCCTCGTGTAGGTGTTTCAGGAAAGTGTGCAGTTGTGTGTTTGCTTAGAGCTTTTGTCGGGAGTTTTATTTTCATGCTGCAGTAGTCCTTGTGGCAAAGTTTTCAATGACGAAACTCGGGGAAATTAAGCCATAAACCTGTGCAATAACACCTGAATTTTTTTACAGTGGGTTATTTCGACTAATTGCAGACTTGATACCAGAGCGCTTTATTCCCTTCCTTCAGCACATTGCTCCGACACAAATAGAAAATTTAATCCCATTCGTAAAATCCCTCTAATCTCTGTCCCGAATTGTGTTTGTATAATCTACGACAATTTTCTCGTAAAATAAATGTCCTTTTTACAAAGTGGCAGCACTGATTTTAGGTATTACAATCTTGCAGAAAGAAGTACAGTAGCAGCCAAAAATAAAACAGCTTTATAAAGTGTTCCAATAAAAGTAATTCAAGCACTCAAACCAAGTCGTAATTTTCATTCATTTTCTAAGTTTTATAGCTAAGAATTTAAAGTGATTACAGTACTAACAGTAATAGTTAATAGTAGTTCAAGTTTTATGTTCTATGTTACATTTCTCAGTAGTGGGCAATTGATTTTAATGGTAATTGATATCATTATTTTATTGTTAATATAATTGGAAAAAACCATATAAAATAATGGATCGTAAATTGTTAAAAATCAATTTTATTTCATAAAAATTTATTTACATGTTTTTATTTTACCCTTTTTAATCTTGTTTAATATTACTGTTAGCGGAATTAACATCCACACACCAATACCGAGTAAAAACACACTTCTTCTTTATATTAGGATTTATTCATCTCTCTTCTCCGATCGGTTTTTCCCGAGTTCCGATCCAAACTGGTTCCAAAAAAACTTTCGGATCTGATCATCTTTTTCTCTATTGCTCTCTCTCTCCAATCTCCAGCTTTCCTATATGAGAAAAGGAATCAAAACAGATTTTATGAAAAGGAAATTTTAAGGTAGAGATTAGTTTCCATATTGATTAAACGTACTTGTATGTATAATTTAGTTCAATTGTAGGCTTGATTTCATCCTTAACTCTGTCTTAATTTCTCTCGCTATCAAATGTTATGAAGTTTAGTGAGTTCATTCTGTTTTACTCTTAAAGAATTTATTTTGTAAAATCTTTTTTATGGTCTGAAAACTAGACATTATTTAAATTTAAAATTCATTGAGGAAATGCTAAAGTATATGACTTATGAACAATAAAGCGTTAATAGTTGTTTGTGCTAATAGGATATAAAATCAACCCAATTTTATCGAGAAAATCACTGTAAAATAGGAGCCGTTAAGCGAGTGTTTTATTGTTTTCGAGTTTAAAAACGGATTTTTCACCCGAGCAGGACCTAATTATGTTTGCAATTTCTTTAAAAAATCAAGTAAAATTAATCAACAAAATTTTTGGTACTTACAACGGTTTCTTTTTGTCTCTATTTGAACGGTGTTCGGACACTATTTGACTGTTATGGCGGATCGCAAATTATACCGGTTTTTCCTCAAAATGGCACCAAAATTTAGATTTTAAAACAATTGTGTTTATACATTACAGTTTTTTTTAAATTCCAAAATTTTACTACAGTTTTTTCATTTCAATTGGAATTTTGTTTCATTGCAATTTGGATTTTGTTCCGTTACATTTTGGGTTTACTGGTAAAGAGCAACTCGGACCACTTTAAACAAAATTTTATTGGAATAAAATAGCAGTAAAAAAAAGGTTTAGTGTGAAAATGTAACCCATTATGAAACTAAAATCGATATCGTAAATCTATCTTTTCGATACGAAAGTGCAAAACGATCTTAATAGGATTAATCACATGAATAAGTCTTTTGAAAAATATTGCCTTATGAAGATTTATTGATAATTGTAAAAAGGATTTATTTTAAAATGAAAATTAAAAGGTATTGCTAATGTATTACATATTTTTTTTATATGATTTTACAAAAACTCTAAAAATTAAGATGAATATATAGTTTTCTTGATTTAAATTGGTTTCTATCACCTTCTTATAAATATTATCTATATCGAAAACAATATTGGACAAGCCTTTGTCAAAAGTGATTCCGGTTTAATGTTGAATTTAAAAGCGCTCGTGCGCAAATTTATTTAAATAAGGTTCAATCGTTGTATTGTATTAGAAAAAATTCGCCACGTGCCATGTTTTTCAAATTTGACTGTCAATATTGTAATCAAGGGAAATGTTTATATATTATATGGGAGATTATTTCCGCTAAATCTGAATGTTATTACAAATTATAAAGTATGTTATTGTTTGTTATGAGAAATGAGCACGCTTTCTTTTGATCGCTTTATTAAATCTGACAACTTTAAAACGTATTATGTTGTCGCTTTTAAAATTCCGGAAGCATTTCCTGAATTCCGTGTTTGCAAAACCCCTATGTAAATATTATGAGTGTCGATATTTTCAAAGGTTTCCCCAAATTCAACATATTATCATCTACCAGCTAATTTTCCATATATCGTGTGTAGGCTGGGAACTAAAGTCAAAATTCGTGACGGGAATTTTCGCTAAAATCGATTCCACATAATGTTTAACTCTGCGCCGAGCCGTTTTTAAAAATGGATGATTTATGTCGCTGGCAATTCCCTTGAGGACCGGATAGCGAGTTGGCGGATGTGTGGAAGGGCTTGAAACATTGAACTGTAAATAAATATTGAAGCCCTTGAAAATATCACATTGTCAATAGAGTCAAAAATAAACTCGAGCCGAGGCATTTGAATGCAATTTCTTTGCAATCACAATCTCTGTCCCTGTTCAAACAAAAGCTATTTGCTTCTCTATAGATATAACAACAACAACAGCATTGGCAACACTTTGAATAAAAATCAATTTCAATGATTGGCCTGTGTTAGTTCTTCGCAATCCAATTCGATATTTGTGTTTGCTGTTTATTCAAAGCGCTTCCCATACAACCAGAGAGACAGGATGACTATTGATCTTTCAGTTTTCAATCGCTTTTGAAATATGAGTTTAACGAAAGCTCATTTTCATATTGATTCTAAAGTCTTATATTTCATGTTGATCGATTGTCTGTCTAAGCGAAGGTGTTTCCCAATCCGAAAATACGTCAGCTTTAGATTTCGCAAAGCAAATAAATATTCGAATATGAAAAGTTCTTTGGGTTCATAATACCAAAAATTCAATGGCTTATCGATTACCATATGACATTTGAACATTTGATTCCGTTTGTGAATAAAAATGGAAGTCAAATATAGACTTGAAACTTTGAAGTCAGTGTGGGTTTTTCTATGTTTAAGTTCAATCAATATAATAAAATTCAATAATTTTTTTTTTATTAAATGGATTACAGTACTTTGGATATATAATGAAATTATTGAGGACAAGTGCGTATTTTGTATAAAAATAGTTCTGGTTACCATTTTTTATCACTTTCTATATTTTAATATTTAATAAAGTTCAAATCAATAATTTGCATTTGTTTGTTTTTTACTTAAAGGATAATTGAATTAGTTTTATTTCTAAATGTTTTATTTGAAAATTCATATGTGTAAAAGTTAAGATAATGTATTAATTTAACAACTGGTAAACTAGATATAAATGAATAAAAATAATCTATAATTTTTGTATAAATTATTAACGTAATTTGTTTAATGTGAACCTAATTAAAAGACGTTAAGGGTAAATTTTTTGGTGAAGGCGTCTGGTTGAGAAAATTAGAAGACCGTAAAACCTGTGAATGTCTAAAGGCCCCCTAAATTTGGGAAGCTCTAAAAATTACAAATATTACTTATTTATAATTATTTTTTGAAATATCGGTAAGAGATATAAATTAGAAAAATTAAATAATTTTTTCAGTTTTAAAAATATTTATTTTATATACTTACGGGAAAGACATTTCACCTTTAAAAGTGGTTTTTGGAAAATAATTAATTTTCGCCTTTTTCCCTGAATTCACCATTTAAATCGCTATAAATCGAACAGTTTTTGAGTCATTTAAAAAAATCAAAGTGTTTGTGACTGACAGATAGTTATTTTAACATATTTAGTAAAAAGAAGTTTAAAAAATGTTTAAAAACCGCTTTTATCTATTGCATATTATCACTCAAAGTTAGAGTGCCTAAAGGCCCGCTTAGGCATTTAAGAGTTAATTTGAAGTTTTGAAAGAGTTGCAACATCTACATTTTTGATATTTTATTAGTTTCAGTTTGTGATGAACACCTATTAAAATAATGTTTTCTGGAAACACATAAAAATCTTTACCTTTACTATTCGGTGTTTTAATTTTACTGTGATGGATACTTTCTAATTTTATTTCTGCACGAATTGACTTGTACATACGTATATATGATTGTGAATACCGCGTAGAAGAAAGTTTGAATTGATTGGCTACTTTTCTTTTTTATGTTTTGTGAGAATATTACCCGTATCGTCACAATCTTTGGACATAACAGGGATTGGTAGGATAAAGGGGTGACATGCACAAATGTGTGGGAATACATAAATTTAAGAGCTACATAATAAAATATACAACGTAGGATGATCGTCATATGGTTGTATCCACGCAAATAGCTCCGGTAGTAGAGTTAGGATCTGATCCGAGAAAAAGGTAGCCATTATAAAACAAACTAAAAGGAATGGACTTTAGTACAAAAGTTTTAATAAGGTAATTTAATAAAATAGTTAGCGGTAAGTTTTTATAAATTTATACTACCTTTGTTGGGATAAGCTTCGGGGGCCTTATCCCAAGCAATATAAACCATAAAAACTGGGAAAGTGTCGAGCGGGTGGAGGCTTTCCAGAACACAGATCACTTAAAACGTTATAAAATTATATTTAGAGTATATTATTTCTGTTATTTACAAAATTACAATCATTAATTAAACTTGAAAGCCAGATGGGCATACTAATAAAATGACTGCACTTCGGATGGTGGTCGCACTCGTTCTCCAGATTCTGCTTGGACCGTCTGCGACCAGACAGTTTTTTTTAATATAATTCGATCTCAGATGATCGGCAGTGAAGTTGCAGTGTATGTCCGTAAAGAGAATATGTTCGTACGTACAATGGGGTGCGCAACATCTTAGCATTACAACGATTTTCTGTGGCCATTTGTGAAAGTTTACATTACTTTGCTGGAAACCAATTAAAAAGGTTATGACAAAATTTTATTAGAAACATCTTTCGGTAGGGACAATAAGAATATGATGAAAATATGAGATTAAATAAAATTATTGACGTATCAATTAAAAAACTTTTATGGTTGTATTAGTTTTAAATTATTTTGTTTTTGATCTTTAAATTTTACTGTTTTGACAAAAAATGCTAGACTGCATTTATGGAATAAAGCTCAAATATTTTCAATCACCAATTTATAGCTTTCATCAAATTTTAATGCTTTATGGAGTCGTTTAGTTTGATTGCCTTTTAAGAGCTTAGTGTCGGTGTCGATAGCAATTCCACATAGCGATTAGTTGTATCCTATTACCGATATTGCGAATATTTTTCCATTACTTGCAAAGTTTTAACGACATGACACTTGATTGGCAGGCGTGACTTCGAGATGCGAAATTCATTTTTCCCGGGAAAAAATGGCGACAAACTCTATTTCGGAATGGCAAATGTGGTCAGCAGCTCAGTGTCAGGTATCCATTATCAGTTATTGGTAAGTTAATTGCTGAGATGTCATTTTTATTTATCCAATGGATGAAAAAAAACATTAACAAAATATTGAAATACCATTTAGAGAAATTGGATTCGTAAATCGAAGCTTATGCTGTTATTTAGAAAAAAAAAAGGAATTGATTACAAAAAGAAATCGATTTACAGATGGATTTCCGAAATTGGAATGATAATTTCGATGAATAAGATTAATCAACTTATGCAAATTTGTTTCTATTCACAATTCTGGACCAAAGAAATTCTGCAATCAGTTGTAAAAATCTCATCTGGCTTTGGTACTGGAGCTCTCTGCATTAACCAGGGGACGAGTTATCTATCATCTATGTAAATTTGTCTCATCAAAGCCTTGTCCACTTTGAATACTTACATGGAAGGAGGATGGGACGGGACTCGATCTGTGGATTAAGATATGAGGAAAACAGGGTAAAATAGAGAGACAAAATGAAGGGCATTCAAATCAAAAGATAAATATTCTCATGAGCTCTTGTGTCGGTTATCAAGAACAATACTTAATAAAGTCGGAAAATCACAGCAGTAGAATGTTCCTAGCCAACAATTTAATTTATTTGATGCAAAGACCAGAGTCTGGGAATGAAAGGAATGCTGGAAAAATAACTGGAAAACCTCAAAACTGAACCATCTGAGGACAATATGAAGAGGACAGGTATGAGGAGCTATTGTGGTGTTTGTGTTGCGGGAGGATAACTGAGCCAAAGTTGGTACAGTATAGTGCAGTTTGTTTTGGCGAATGAAATATGAAAGCATTTCATTTGGCATGAGACGAGGACGAGTTCGTTTCAGAAAATGTAAACAAAGTTACCGGTGAAAGCTCGTTGAAAAGTGAAGCTTTGTGGGGTAAACAAAGCGGAAAACGACTGCTACTCGGATTGCGGTACAAATTAAAATGGGAAATAGTTGTTAGTATAATGACTCTAAACCCTTCTAAAAATACATTTGGCCAGCTCAAATATTACCCCGAGCACGAATTTAATTCCGCCTGGCGTGCATGCAATGAATGAAAAATGCAAATTAATGCGATTATTCTTCTAATGGCCTAAAAGATAACTGGCCCAATTCTCCTTTCATAATATTTCCATACGTTTTTTTCGGTGCTCTAAGTGTTTTTTGCACCTAGATATATTAATTGCCTTTGGGTGTTTTGTTCGCCTATGCCAAACTCTGAACTTGTGTGTTACAGAGGAATAGATTCGCGTGCAAAATTTATGGCTACAATCCATTGTGCAACTAATGCATTGCAGTTTAATTCGCCCGCCAGCCACCCAATTACAAAGCCAACATCATTCATTATCACCATAAAGGCTGGCTCTGTGTGATGTGAGTTTGTACAGCTGCTCTACAGTAAATCAAATCAAATGGGGAACGAAATTGAATCATTTAAACGAGTTTTGCCCCTTTTCAAAAGAGGATTTGCTGGCCGAATTAGACATGAGTGGCCCACCAGAGATCAGATTCAATTTATAATAATTTGTCAGTCCGATTCTCCCCATCTCCTCTCATTTATTAGTTATTTCCAGCCAGATAGTACTCCATTAACAGATTTGCTAAATATATTCGAGTTTTTCGCTACCAAAACTAAATTTAGAACAGATCCATCAAACTGAGTCATTTCATTGGAATCGGTTTATTAAGTCGAATAATTTCATTTAATTTAATTTCGACTGTGTATAATCCTTTCAGCATACAATTTTGATCAAAATTAGTCCATTGGAGGGAGGTCATCCGAATAATTCAATCAAGAGCTTTTATTTCCTATTTGGAATTATTTGATGTATCTCCGAATGACAATTTTGGGAATATTAATTAGAATACAATAGGAAATGCTACCATGAATGAATGTGATTCAAACTTTATTGAAAAAGTCAGAGTTTAATTAAATAATTCTCGCAATTCAATATTAATACGAATATACTAAAAGTGCCTTGTTCAATACGAGGATAATCTGATAAGTTTTCGGCTGATCCGCTCATTTAATACATTCTTTCAGCTGTATGAATATTTCAAATTTTGAATCAGAAAAATAGTAGTGGGTCAAGTCTTGAGAATACGGACGATGGGACAGAAGTCTAATTCGTTAAAACGTGAACATTTTTTTCTTTTCCAAAAAAGGTCATTTTATTCTTCTCTAGACGATCGACGTCGATCATAATTTACGAACCGAAACTCTCTCTCTTTTGTGGGCGATTGTTTTTTTTACACCTTTGCCGGATGCAGTATACTATTTTGTTTGATCCTGGTCTACAATTGGTACAAATAATGGCACGATTACAACCTTAATATTAAACATCGATATAATCTTTGCAGTTTTTTTTTTCAGATTTGTATAATCTCAAATATTTAAGGTATTTTTTTATTTTATGCTAGTTAAACACTGAATTTACTGATGAAACTGGTTTTAATCACTATATCCCTTTGTCATTTCTACATGGGACTCAACCGGGATGTGATTGCCAGTAATTCCAGTCGAGGAAGTGGAAAAAAACGTGGTTTTATGAAATAGAAAAGTCGCGTGTTTGATGGATTTTGGGATGCGTTTTGACGAAGTGATAAGAAGAACGATTTAAGTGTGGAAGCATAAGTAGCCTGAGTGGCCATTAAGTTTCCGAGAATACGAGACGAATTCGAAGCCTTTTGAGTGAGATAAAGTTATCTAAAAGTCGACGAGATGTGTTTATGGAACAACGTTCATTTGTGGACGGAGGAAGATTGGATGGACCATTTCACGTTTAAGGAATTACAGAACAAGTGTAAAGAGTATGAACTGCCTAGTGAAGGAACAAAATACGAGCTAGCGGAGCGAATAATTAGTGTATTTGAGTACTAGAAGTATTCGAAACCAATGAAGAAGTTTTCTGGAGCGAACGGTCAGAATATTGAGAAATGGTTAATGGATTTTGAAGAAAGGGCCGAATATTGGGAGTGGACCCAAGTTGAAAGATTCTTTTTGATCAAAGGGAATTTGGCTGGAACAGCGAGAACGCTCATGTCTATGGTGGGCGGCAAGGGAATGACAGCTTTTGATAAGTTACGTTTGGTATTGCTAGACGAGTTAAGTGAGGACCCAAGTCCATCAGAAGCTTTAAAAAGATTTATCGAGAGAAGAGAACGTTAAAAAGCGGAAAAAGAATTATTGGAAAAGAAGTGTCAAGCTGATCAGACCCAGAACTTGGGGGCGAAAAAAACAGAAAAAATCGAAAATGTAGTTGATCGCAAGTAAATAATTCAAGTTCAAGAAGATATTGAGAGTGGTTCACAACCGGTACGAGAACCTCAACCAGAAGAAGATTTGAAGAGAATAGTTTTTCAAGTAGAAGTGGAGAAAGGCGCAAAGAACGAATCTAGAGGACTAGTGGTGGCCAAGGAAGCTGATGAACCGGAAGTGGATACACGCGTTGTCTACCCAAAGGTGGAAATCCGAAAAAAGTCTGCAAGAGAGGAGCAGAATGCTGAAGAAGAACAACATTTTGAACCGAAAAGGAATGATGTGAGGAAGATTGATGTTCAAGAGGAAGAAATTAACGTAGAAATGGAGGTTTTTGGAGGGAACAAGACTTAAGCGACGACAGAGAAGGAAATTGCAGATCATGTGGGGGAAGAAAATTATAAGTAGGAAGAGAAATTCTGCGAAGAGTTTGAATCGGAAAATAAGATTGAAGAGGAACATCATTTGAGTGACATTGAACAAAGTAAGAAGTCTGCAGAAGTGGAGGCTTTGGTAGAGAAGAAGACAGAATAAACTAAAGCAAACATTGAAAGTTGTCGAACTGAGCTGGAAAAGGTCCGATCTTTATGTGGATTAAAAGCAGAAGTAGCCTTTATTTTGAGGTACATCGACATGGGATGGAATACATTGAAAGCGGATATGAGCGGTCTTGTAATGTATGTGGACACTGGATGGATGGACAGACCGATGGTGGACGTGGCCTGTTTTATTGGATACTGGGTGGAAAGAAGCTGTGGATCCGTGCATGATTGAAGAGAATGAAAATGACTGATACGAAACTAAGAAGCCACTAAAGGGAAGAGTTTTGAAGATGCAGTGATCTGAGTCAGATCACTGATCAGGAGGGTCGTGTAGGATTTGTGGTGTGAAATAAAATATACTTCAAGCACAGCGAGAATAAGTTGTGGAAGCTTAGTGTCAACGGAAAAAGTAAAGTTGTAAAAAGAAATCGATCCTTAATTTTTATCAATTAAACACTGAATTTATTGATGAAACTGGTTTTAATCACTAAATCCCACTGTCATTTCTATATGATACAGCGCGAGTTAAGGCTATATAAAAATCAGACTTTCAAAGAGAGCTACTGGCTGCATACTTTTACATAACGACCGGATTTTACGGAGTTCTTGAAATATTTCAGAATATCTAACTATCTTCATTATTAGATTATTTAAAAAAAATACACGATAGTGGAGATAATGGGGTTTCTTTTATGTCGCTGACCAATAGAACAATTGCGTTTTTCGTTGTTTTGCAATTCCACGATACTTATCAATTCTTTGACATACATTTGTGATTTATTACGAGTAGTATTGTGTGCAAATTTAAAATTTCCTGCAACATCGGGCTCCTGAGATATTAAGGAATCCTAGGTGCGTATATAGCCTTAAATCGTGCTGTATGTGCATTCATTATTCGATTGTGTTTTACTCTATTCTAAGGATTATTCTATCATCCTTCCGGTATTTCAATTGCTTGATAAATTCAATATACTCGTCACATTTCTTTTAAACTGACAGTAGTTTAAGGGATGTGTCAGGCATTGGGACATAATCAATTTTATTTTCTAGACATATCAATTTCTTTATCCTATGCAAATTCGAACCTTTTGTATTTCCATTATTATTCAATATTATAATACTTCCAACAAAAAGGTTAAATTCGTATTTTATTTCCTTTCAGACTTGACGAATGCGGTAAAGGTTCTGGGTTAAAGCTATGGCTGGAAAATGTGTTTTTCATCGATTAATACTCAAGGGATTTTAAAAATGGCTTCAATATAAAAGAATTTATTTACCAATTTGATCATATTTCAAACTTCGCTAATTTCCAAATAAATATTAAATCGACAAAATTATTTTGCAATGATGAAATCTAATTTACACTGTCTCTGGATTCTTCGGTTTCAATACTTATTTACTTTTGATTGCTCTGACAGCAAGAAATGGAAATTTTGAATTTTCATTTCGCTTGTGAGAAAAACAACAAATTTGTCTTAAGCTCAGAATTTGGTTGCCATTGTTGTCCTTAAACTACACAAAATATTGGTCTCGGCTATGTCAAAGGACCGTACCTAAATTTCAAAATAAATAATGTTTCCTGTTTTAAAATTTTAATATTTACCGTTTCAACAGCCATGTGCATATAATTTGGGTATTTTTGTCCGATTTTGGGCACATTACATAGATATTAGAGTTAAATCTGTTTAACTGTAATGTAAGTAAATTATATTAATAGCCTTATATTGCTTTAAATGGAAATTTAGTTTACATTAATTAAAGCAAACAAATTTCCATTGTCCCAATAAAATAGGCACTTGCCTTATGACCAAGTAGTTAAGAGAAATTCCAACCGTCAACAGTAATTTTACAATTTAAGATTTCATTTGAAACATTTGTGAATCATGTCAATTTTTAAATTTTCCTTGTAGATAATGAAATTAAATGTGAAATTGTAAAAATTTCAGTACTCATAAGTGGAGTGCAAAAAACGTTATGTCCAGCTCGTGTGAAAAGTCTTGTTTTTTTAACTCGGAAACAATCAAACACTCGCTTTCGGCTCGAATGTTTCACACTCGTTAAAAACAGTTGACTTTACGCCCTTGTAGCACAAATAACTATTGTGCTTTTGTCATTTTTACCTAGCAGTATCTAGTATATGCTTTAAATCTGAGATTCATTTTGTAAAGATCAACGTGATGTAAGTTGCTCACTTCACATGTTGAATAATTAAAACAAATGTAAAATTAGGGTTTAAAAACCTACAGTTACGAGAAAAATAGTAAATCACAATTCATAACTTTAATTTACATCTTTATTATTAATTTTTTCGATTTCGCATTATCCCACTTTTGAAAGAAAAATAGAAAATAGTGAGATACAAAAAAATACCAAAATTTTGGTATCTGCTCACTAAATGATCTCAATTTTGGTAAGTACCATCGTGAAATTGTTGTTTATTTTAAAATATAGGGCGTCCGCTTGTGTGGTCTAGTAAGTACCCTTGTGTTAGTACTCTTCGAGGTCGTGGGATCAAATCCCGGGCGGACATTTTTCAGCGCGATAAAATTTTCCCTCTTTTTGTATATCAATAACATTGCGAAATAATTTTCATAGCGAATTATAAATTAGTAATGGCGCAAAAATAAATAAAATGGGCGGATTGACTGGATCCGTTTGAAACCGGTCTAGGTGCTATTAATTGACTAATAATACACTGAAAATAAATAGTCATGGAAAGTCCTTATATTTGAGGTTGAGCCTACCTTCAGTTCAATACCGGAATGTTGTGGGAAATATTATTATTACATGGCGAAATTGATCTATTAATGCACCGACGATTCCTTGATAACTCTGGAATCAGAACTTTAAATTTACACACAATATTACTTTTAACAATTTACAATTGTTTGTCAAAAATAAATGCAAATACTTTGATAGGCTTAGCAAAATAGCTAAAACACGGAAAAACGCTATAAACGCAACCTCCTTAATTCCACTGTAGAGTAATTATTAAATAATCTATTTATAAGGATAGTTAGACAATTTAATATACACTGCGTTTCATCCTTTTACGACAGGAGTCTTCGATTGAATTTTAGTTAATATCTCGGAGTGTATTAATCTGATCTCAATTTGTTTTGGCACGAAGAAAG
>JXOV01001141.1:0-29078 GCA_001014945.1 Clogmia albipunctata | reverse complement strand
GCTCGATGTATTTAAGCCAAACCAAACTATATTAGTGACTACTAAATTCCCTACACATCGTCTATACATCGTTTTGGCATCGGACGACGGGTTCAAAATGCTAGGAACACTAAAGAAAATGATTTATTTGTTAAATTTTGTCTTATAATCGTAATTGTTATACCATATATTATTTCAGCTGCAATTTTTTATTTATTTCATAGCAAAAAATAACTAGTACCCAGCAGTCCAATTTTAAAACTATGTATGGACGATGTGTAGGGAATTTAATGATCTTCAAAATAGTATAGTATATAAAAATTTGTGAATCAGTCCATACTTTTATTATATTATGTTAATTAAGTCTCAATATCGGGTAATATTTTCTGTCATAGCGGGTTTTAAGGCGCCGTAGCTAACGTCGAGCGGTTTCGACGTTTTTATCCCAAACCATACTATTTTATGGATTAAAATAATTCTATATATCGTCCATACATCGTTTTGACATTGAACAGCTGGTTCAGAATCCTAAGCCCTTTGAATATAATCAAAAAATTTAGCAAAATTATGATATGAAACAAGTATAAGGCTTTGAGAAAAATAATCATTTTATTGTCAAACTATACTATTAGGATTTTAATAAATTGGCGGGATTTTTTACAAACGTCCTGGTTTTGGAAATATATCTTATGGAAAATACATTCAAGCACCTTTTACCCTAAGAATTGTGAGTTTTTCGGGATTTCTCAAAACATATTATCCAAAAATAGCTTCTATCCAGTTAATTATTTGTTAACTTATAACAAAAAACTATGTTTTATTTAAGATATTCAGTACAAACCGAAGAGTGAGAAAAAATTTCAACAACTAAAATCTACAAAAAGTTAAATAGCCTAATTATAAAACGATATATTTACTAGAATAAATAACGTAATTTTAAATAACACATAGGTACTGAATCGTATCTTTTCGTAATTTATTGTTGAAATAATTATTGAATTATTTCTCAGCTTAAGAAAAATTATTAAGTGCGTTCCATTATTGTAGTCAACAAAAAATAATAATAATCATACCATCTTTCCTAGATCTATCGAACTAATTGCTTACGCTTTAATATCACTTACAAAACAGACCAAGACTTAAACTCCAATTTGTTAGGAAATCCTTCCCAAATTTCTAATTAGAAATGACCAGTCGGCAGGCTTGCCTGTCGGGTGATAATTAATAAAATTGGCAAAGGGAGTTATTTAACGGGAGGGTGAGAGAACCAATGGGGACGGTGGCATTTTGGGCAGATTAGTCATCGCAGCCCTTTGGACTAAAATGAGCAGTGGCTGAAGTGGTGCAGTTGATGTTGAACAATGTGCACAGACCGGTCAAACATGCTCCTCGTTTATGGGCCATGTACCATTATGTAATTGCATCCGGACGGTCGTTCGACGGACGTTTTCCTCAATCATTAATCACAATCAATGGGAGCGATTTAGTTCTGGTCCTGGGCTGAACTCGAACTAGCTGTGTAAAGCACCACCACCATTTGGAGTGGCCCTGAAAATTGTGTTCACGGTCTGGCGGTTCAAATCAAATCAATCACACGGGCGGCGGCGTACTTCTAAGCCCCGAAACGCCGGACGCATCCTCCTCCGCAATTTTCCGGACCTGACAAATTGGCCATGTTATCATAAAACGCAAACATCCGAACCGAAAAGCACACAGACCAGTATTTTTACTCTATATTGGTATTACTACCGGAAAAATCTCAAACCACATCAATTAATTTGTGCGATTAAAATTAATTTGCAACGATATTTCAGCCAGCCTCAATGATGATGATGATGATGTAATAATGAGGCTGGACGGTTAAAAATAACGCCAATTGAAAATAATTATTTAATTAAAAATTGGTCCACGCAAATTGAATTGAATGACACCAATTTAAAATTACTGATGACATTCAGCCCAGAAGGGCTTTACCTCAAATTGGCAAATTGGGCTTCTGCATTTTTAAAATACCGTAATTCAGGTCAAAGGCATTTAAATAAATGAATTTTTTACACCAATTGATTGATTCGGAATTTTTGGGAAGCTTCAAGAAAGTGTCTGTAATAAAAGTTATTATTTTATAACACATCAGTAGATGGAGCTACTTATATCCTTATATTCCCTACATCCTACAATATCCTTTTTGGAATTTCCATTAAGTGATATTTACTGCGCATGATCCATGGAACATTCCTTACTTTTAGAGCTGAGAATTTTTGGAGACATTCCAAAAATACTACCCCCTCTTTAAAATTGCCGACTTTGCGCAGCCGCAAGGCTGGAAACTGGAAGATTATAAAAGAGGTGAGGGAAGTTCATTCATAAATTAGACTCCTCTTGTTCTGGAAATTGATTTTATATTTTTCAATATCTAGAAGATGGCTCTCTTAAGGGTTTGAGAAAAAGATAGTTAGGTCAAAAACCAATTTATAACGATGATTTTCTAATTCCTTCAAAGCAATGCCTTCAGAGGGCCTGTAACATATCTCTAGTGCTATTGTTGATAATGAAAAATGGGATCCATATCCTAATGATTATTATTATAGAACCGGAAATTGTAGAGATCTGATTTATTGTCGTTTCAATAATTCAATTTTTCACGGTTGATTCAACCAGTAAGCTGCTATTAATTTCGTTGAATTGGTAAAGCTCGTCTGCTTCTCATCCTCAAAGTCCAGGGGGTTGACAATGGTCCATGTCGTGAGCAGGGTACGAGTAATTCAATATAATAAATTTATTGCGTACATAAATCCATTTTTCTCATTAATTCAGGAATTTTTTCATTTCTCCGCCATATATTAGACTTAAGGCTATGTAGGATTTCGTATAGAAAAATCAAAGGAAAGCCTCCCAAATTTGTGGATCATTTTTTACCATCAATTGGAGAGCATTTTTCTTCGCATCTTTTGATGTTGGAATGTGTGGCTGGGTATGTGAATTGCGGTCGGGGTCAAATTCCTGGCCACTCAGATATTTACTTAATGTACTTGAATAGAATATCCATTAAGAGGTTTCGTTTTCGATGGCTTCAGCCGCACTTAAAGCCATTTCTATGGCCAGGATCGGTGGTCGGTGTATGGCTGGATACACACTGGTATCTGTAGCTGACTGTCACATTATCAATATCGCCTCCATCGATGAGCTTTTGTATACTTCAGCAATAATAATAATGATAATAGTAATAATAATGGGACAGAAAGGCATTATCAAATTCAATGCCGATTATTTATGATTGATCGACTGTGCAATGGTATAGTGGTCGGATTCATAGACAGACAAGTGCTCACCCTCTCCCTCTATCTCTCTCTCTCTACCCTGAATATGACAATTATTGGAGCCACTCCACTGGATTATTATACAATCAACTTTTGTTGGGTTGTTGCATCGCATCTGCCATTAAGAACCGCAATAAAGTGCTTATTGTTGATAAAAGTTCTCTTTGATTCCTAAACAATCACCATTTCTGGGTCATTGCCTTCCCATTTTACTGCCACAAACAAATTATTTAAGGCTTTTACACTTTAGAATGGGTTTCAAAACTTACTGTTATTCTTAAGTGGTAACCATAAAATCATTATTTGTTTTCGTTAATGGTCATTACAGTTATTTCTATTAGATTTTCCAACCCCTTTAGAACACCAGATTTTATTTATCGAAACGAATGTGTTTATTGAATATATGTATGCAAATATATGCGAAATTTCTTATTAAAAAACAAGAAAAATGTGAGAGAGATATCTTTTGACCTCAATTTGAATTTTATAATGTGTCTTTTTGCACAAGTGAGAAAAGAAAGTCATAAATCTACAAATAAATTTATTTGAAAGTCAAAACTTCCATTTTGAGGAAAAATTGTTCAATTTTTAATCCAGGTTGTTATAACTGTCATCTAACCCTTTAAATACTGACCGTTGTAACGGCCAATAGTTGTAAAATTAGTTTACGTTAATTTTGTAGGAAAGTGCAAGAAAATTTATGTCCTGCTACTAACCCGCTTTTAACGAGGAAACGAGTCACCGTTGAACACATTCTTATAGTGTACTCGTACTAATCTGAAGGTGTTATAAAAATTATTGATTAGATTTTGAATGTTTTGTAAATTTTAACACATCTATTTCTCACGTTCAATAAACCAAGACCCTTATTTGATAGCACAATGTTTACATCTTCAAGCTTGAATTTCTATTGATGTTTTATTAACAAAAATTTTGTGCGATTTAAATGAAGTGAAAAGGAATATATTTCTATTACCTTCTACTTAGATGAAAAATTAGGAATGGGCGGAATAATTAGTAATTCAGAAATAGAATTATTATTTGTTGTTTAACTTGATTTAATTGGGCTTGTTTTTGCATGACTTTTTGATGAAAATATTAATTAAAAATTGGTCCTCATGACATTTAATTTTTCAAATATTTGGAAAACGTCATATGTGCAAATTATTTAAATTATACAATTCTTTTAAAAAATCATGACATTTCTTCTAGAAAATAGTTCATATATCCACACAGTATAGTTATTCATTTTTCAATAATCGCCGACAAAAATAAATCATGTAAATTCTCAAAATTAGTACTTTGTACTTAAGTTCATTTGCGAAAAATTATAAATTTTGGTGTCAGTAGTTTGGAAACAAAATAAATTTGTTTTATATTTTTGGCGGTTAATTTTAGAAGGCTATAATTATAATAAATCAGTTTGAATGTTTTCACTTCAAATGATTAAAGGAAATGTTTTTTTTTATATATTGGCTCGGATTTTCGAATATAGTTTCAAAGATCAGTACCAATATATACTGCGTTTAATCCTTGTACGAATTTGATGCTCTTCAAAATAGTATGGATTCAGTTAAATACGTAGCGTCGTTTGTTGGCTTTCGCGCGTAATAACATAAAATCCGTTATATCAGAATTACTGAGTCTTTATTAGTTGTCTTATTGTGCCCATATTATCATCCACAATGCATAATGAGCTCAGTTTTCGATATTCACCATTTCTTTATTTGAATTCAAATACTTTTTATAAAATGTTCTCATAATTCGAAATATGGATTTTTAGACTTCCAAAGATAGTTACTGGCTGCTTACTATGACATAGAGACCCAATTTTTCGCGCTGTATATATTGAAGAATAATTTGTTAACTATTTCAGACTAAAAAAATCACCAAAAACTTTCTCTTGTTGGCGCATTGCGAGAAAATGTGCCCCCTGTCGTAAAAGGATGAAACGATATTGCTGTATGGGAAAATTCGCATACCTTTTTTAATTATTTGCAACATACCTAGTCTTTTTTTATATAGTGCCATGGCCAATGATAAGACCTTTCTTCGTTCCCAAAAAAATTGAGATCAGATAGATTCACTCCGAGATATTAACTAAAATTTAATTAAAGACACCTGTCGTAAAAGGATGAAACACAGTGCATATATCATACAAATCATTGTGATCTATTACTATGATATTTTTTTAAAATTGAAACCGAAAATTCGATTCGCGTGAGAGCTTCTTTTAATTAACTGTATAGGTTTGGCTATTATTTAATTTCAATGTTGTTTTCTTATTCATAATTTGTGAACAAGCAGTAAATAATTGTAAACAAATTTTGCCAAAAAACTGGTTGGATATTAGTATATTTCGATACAAGTGGTGAAATAGAGGTTATTTTTGGAATATGTAAGACACAATGTGTACAAGTAAACCACAGTGTGTTTATTAGAGTGAGATGGGAATACTCACAACAAAATTATTTGACAACAATATGTTATATCATTATATTGGTGACAATTTGCGTGCAAATTTTGAATTATTTCAGCACTCCGTGCATATCGAAATATCAGCTTTCTTTATTAAAACGTTATATTTCAATTGAAACAATCCGTTATGTTGTATTTGAAAGAGAAATACAATATGTGCATATCAATTTAATTTTTTTTATTAAAATGTATTTCCCTTTTTTAAAATTGCACACTAAACCAATTATATTACATAATATTTATAATAGTTCTTTTTGTTTTATTTTCATTCTTTCACAATCATTTCTTTAAGCTGAAAAAGTTGTTTTTTAATTTTATTCATTACTTCTAAAATGACGTTGTGATTATCAAGTTCCGAACATAAACATAAAAAATATAGTTATATTTTATTTGTATTGTGCTCAAGAGAAATAAAACCTATTCGTTCAAATTACGATTAGTCCGTTTCGGATTATATTCCTGTCCTGTCATCAAGTTCGCCATCTGGCATTGCGGCAAAATAATCGTGATTTGAGGATGAGCGACTTTTGATTAAACCTTTGCTCGATGACAGCCAGTCTGTAATAAGACATAAAGGGCAAACCAGAATGAAGTGTTGAACCGTGTCTAATTCACTCATGCGTCGAAGTTGGCAAGTCATGTCCCGGCAATAATGCTGCGTCTCGCCCTTGAAAAGTGGCTGATTTATATACTCTTATTGTTTCAAACCAACTGTGTAATTTGAAATTCAATATCAATCTTTTTTTCTATTTTGTGGCGAAAGCTTGTCATAAAAGAATAAATAAGTTTTTTTTTGAAAATATCCTTTCGTACTTTCGTATAGAAAGGTGAGCTTTAGACATCGATTAGAGTTTATTAATCACTTTATCGCACAATTGAAAATTTCGAATTTTTATTCCACTACTCCTTTTTTAATGGCAATGTGAAGGATGACCATTTGCAATTTCAACTTTTTTTATCGCAATGTCAAGAGTTGCCCGGGTGGTACTTTACCTACAAAATCTGTTGGAAAAAAAATTAAAAAACCAATTATTGTACGCAATTTCTGTAACTTTATTGTATTGCTTGTGTTATTTTGTATATAGGAAATTTATTAATCCTTTTATAAAATATTATTAGATTATTTGCTCTTAGAGTCATATACTATATGTTGATTCCGAGAAATAAAATTATTTTCTTAACCAAACAAAGAAAATAGTATAAATCCGCTAAGAACCTTATGAAATAAAAACCATTAATTATTCAACCCTAAAATTTTTAATTTTCGATGAATAAATAATTAAACAAATTTATTAATCGAAATATATCCAACAGAATTGAATACTTTTAAGAAATTATTATGTCAAATATTAATCATCTCCAAATAAATTAAATTTAATAATATTTAAATATCGGAAAAATATCAAGAAACGAATGAGAAATTCGGATCGGAGACAGATTTTGTAGACAAAGTGCAATCCGGATCGCTCTTGACATTGTAATGAAAAAGTTGAAATTGCAAATGGTCATCCTTGACATTGCAGTGGAAAAAGTTGAAATTCTTAAACTGTCCTCCTTGATATTGCAATGAAAAAAGGTGTAGTGACAAAAAGAAAGTCAAAATCTATGAACAAATTTGAGTCGAATTTAAAATTTTGAGTGATAATGACATTAACTGTCAAATAGATACCGATAACCTTTCAAATTGGGGCCATTGAAGAAGTCGTTCAACATTCGTTTCCTCATTAAAAAACATTTCATTTTATATCACAAATACCTATGACCTTAATATGTCACATTTAATTTTACAACAACGATCATATAAATTTATCAGTAGATAAGAAATTTAATAAGATTAATTTTCCAATGAATAATTTACACAATTGGGGGCTGTATCCTCGATAATTTTACGTATTTCGCAATGCCATAAAATTATTTTTAAGAATTTTACCTCAACATTTTATTCTGTTGTTTAGTTGTGAAATGCAATTCGAATTAAAGGTTCCTAAAAATCAACTTGACCTATAATTGATATCTATTTATAAATTTTACAATTTATGTTTCATATAATATATACATATATATATATGTATATATATAATATATATATATTATCTTTTTATCTTTTTTCTTCTTATCACTTACATTATTTAAATATATTAAAGAATTATGAGAAATATTACTATATTAATATTTAATAGAAGAATTATAACAAATCAAAATTAAATTAAACGTAAATTAAAAATATATTATTTAAACATGTTAAAAGTCCTTTATTTATTCCAGTTTAATTTTGAAATAGTGGCCTTCAAACAAAAATTTTAGCGTTGCGTTTCATTTCGGGACAAGCAATATATAATTTATTACACTTTTTTTTTATTTGTATTAATGCAATTACTTTAAATTATTAAATTGTAAAATAAGTATCTTTATAAAAAACATTCGTGTTTTGTAAACAAAAGAAGATACCTCTTATTTGAAACCCTTATATTTTAAATTTTTTTATGAAAAAACAGAAAATTTGACAGATTCAGGTTATTTTCCACATTTGACCTAATAAAAGAAGATAAAACAGTTGATTGAAACCCCATTATTATCTTTTTATTGTAGCTCTCGTAGGGTGACCTTTGCTTCCTTCACAGCCCGATTTCATTCTGGTCGGTTTTGTTGCTCTAGCCGTCCATCCCTCGATTGTCAAAGCAGTGATATTCTCTTGGAAGCAATCCATTCATAGTCTTCAAGGATCTTGCTAAAATAGCTATGTCAACGACAACATTTTTGACGGATTTGTTTCAGTACCTTCCTGCAACAATATTTATCATAAAATTAAAAATAAGAGTGCAAAGGACCCTTGTTTTTCCGAAGTTAATTAAAAATTCATCGGCATCTATTATTAAAATACAATTTGCATTTGTGGTTTGCAGGTGTGGGTAGTACTGAATTTACAATTATTGGACTATCTAAATAGTTTTAAGTAGTATTTAAATGAAATAAATATTTCTTTCAATATTTTTTAGAAAACAAGAAGATATTATTTCTACACAAGCCATAATATTGGCGTTTCTTTATTTGATGTTTTTCATAAAATTGTTGATAAAAGGTTAACATTGTTTTGGTTTGAATTATAATATTAATTTGTAATCAATCTAAGGAAACTATTGGTGCCAGCAAAAAAAATTAAATAATTCATTGAATTATTAAAAACGAATTTTTAAATATTGCTTCGACGGTAAATAATATCTTATTTATTACAATTATTTTCAACAGAAGAAAAACACTACATTATTTCTAATTTTTCTATTTCATCTTAAATTAATTATATTTAACTTTTATAAATGATGATATTCTGATAAAAATTTATTCATAAACTTTTACCCTATTTGGCTTTGATTATTCAATTGATGTTTTACATGAGTCGTTTAAACTTTATTTCTCTGTTGAAATGAAATTGAATTTAAATCCCTAATAGAAACCTATTCCCAAATGGATATGCTTTCATTTCTAAATGATAAAAAAGTTGTTCAGAGATCTACTTATATGGCATATCAAATAGCATGAAGGCAATTATTTTGCAGTCTCATGTAACACGTAAATTTGTCTCGCCGCAAAAAGAAAGTCCCAGACTGTATGTTCCGTTTGCGAATAATTCTATGCTCGGTATGATTAATTCCCACGATAAATTAGGACCGGTTGGTGGCGATTACATCTGGCGACAACTACATGCTCACGTGCTTAATGTGCAAACTGGGGTCAATGCTCGTGGTCATTGGAGACACCAATTGTGTGCCCTGGATGGGAAATAGGAATAGGAAGGGGAAAGGGGGGCGAGAATCTCAACCACATCTTGGACATTAAACTCTCGTCGTCCAGAGCTGTTGGTCCCTTGCAGTCAGAACACATTAAATTTTCATTTAAATGGAAACTGTCATGCGAACGTGTCGTTGAAAAGGGGGCTTTACACTAGGATTACCAGATCAATTTCAAAAGATGGAAGTGCTTGTTAAAAATTTGATATTTCGTTACCAACGGAAATTGAGGATTAGGTAAAATAACAAAATTAAATATTAACTAAAAGAAAAAAAATATTTAATACTTTAGAGCTTTCACATTACATAATATATTTAAACATTAAGATATTGAAATAAAAAGATATAACTGATGATCGTGAATCGCGTGTTGTAGCGAGCCAAACTAAAGGCCTCGGCAGCAATTCGTTCAAAGAGATCGTTATCGAAACTGTTCATGATGCTCATGCATGTACTGCCGACTCCAATATCGGAATGGACCTGCTTCAACACTTTGTAGACGTAGATTGCGTAGTGTTCCTTCCTACTGAGATTCTTCTTCTTCCTAACTCCCTTTGAGGTGTTCATCTGGGCCTTTCCGGTTTTATTCGTTGCCTTTCCGCTGGTTTTAGATGCTATTGTTAGTTTACTCTTCAATCGGGTGTAGGTCAAAATTTTAAAAATAATTTGTCAATACTATTTTTCAATATAATCTGAGAACAGTCAGTAAGGTAAAATATATACATACGGTAAATACCGGAGAATGTTAAAATGCAATTAAAATGCAGAATTGGCCAATTCCCAGTCCGAAGTTATTTGAAGAAAAATGGGTGTCGAATGCAGACAGAAAGTAGATGTCGTAATTAAGGTCAGTGGAGTCGTGTTTGACACAATATAGTAGATTTAAATAGGTCTTTTTAGAAAATAAATCTATAATTTATTGCATTTGATTTTGATAACGGACTTAAAGAACGAAAAAGACAACATTTTTTTGCAACCCATTAATAAAAATTAGATTTAATTTCAAAATATGTTACATATCGAAAGGTCGCATAACAAGTCTTGATGAATACTATGATGTTATACTCTTTTGTGCAACATAAATTATGACGAAATATTTGAATAGTCTCTCGAGTCTTTTATTTTTTTACTGTATATACATATATTCGAAACTAAAGTTTTTACTTTTTAAAAAGTTAAGCTTTTTTTGTCCTTGCACTAAATTAATTATTAGTATAAATTCTATATAGAAAATGATAAAAAAAAGGTGGATGCATTACATGGCAACTCTACTAAGGAGCTGAAGACGAGCAGATAGGACGAAGAAGGCTAGAAACGGGTCTTGAATGTATATGCGAAATGCATTATTGAAAATGGCTATGGGAAATGAATTGTAATGACAGAATTATTCAAATAAGTTGAGGTTTGTTAATTAGACTTGGTGAGAGAGCTAGCAGGAAGTCTCATTTACGGTATGGTGGAATTGGTTTTCCTTGGGTTAGTACAGCAGGTAGGGAGGCTGAGATTAAACTCCACTTGTAGCCGTATTTAATTTATGTCACAATTTTCTTTATTAAGCATAAATTCCTATTAAGAACTTTATTTTCTTTGAACCGTCGAGCCCATTCCTTGTCTCCTTCCTCATATCCATGTCATTTCTCAAGCGCGTCTCCTTTATTTGCTCCTCTTTTTTCTGTTTGTGTAAAAAGAACGCGCTCCGTGAAAATCGTCTGACAATGTGCAAAAAGCAGAGCGATTGTTCCACAATGTGCCACATTAATCATCACATTATTACCATGTAGAATGGTTTACGATGTTTTTATTAGGGAGTCGTCCAAGGGCCTTTTCTTGGTCTCTTTCCTTTCTTTCCTTTTGCTCCTCCACTATTAAAGACCTTTTTGCGAACAGTGTCACCCCGTCGAAATGCCTCCCTCTAGGAGCAGCAACACCGCGTCGTCTCGGGCAAATTGAATTGGGAAGCCGTGCCCAACACCGAGTCATCTTTTTTTTTCTTACCGGGCGAAATTAATTAAAAAGAAAGTTGCTCTTGTTTTTATTATTGTCCATATAAATCCAAGTATTTGGGAGGGTGAATTGATGGTGGCTGTGCTCGGTGATAAAAACGAAAACTCCGATTCAACGTCGTCATCTCTTGGTCCTCCGTATTGTGTATTTGCTCTGCCATTATTTTGAATCAATTAACCCGTGAACAGAAGAGCGAGAGAGTGAGATCGGGAGTTCAAAAGGACAAACTGGGAACTTTGAGTCCGTGAAATGGAATTGAATGCGCTCGGGGTGGCCCAAACAAGCGAATCAATGAGGAGCTGTTTACAGGGATTCCGACAAATAATGGACTAATATTGTCTGTTTCAATTTACCAGATACACTGTGTTTAAAGAATACCAATCAGATTGAGAGGAGCGAGCTCCCAGTTGAAATCGGGACGGGGATGAATGGAGTACAATGGCAATAATAATAGTAATCCGTGTCTAAAAGTTTTGCTTTATATCCACGTACAGTAAATAAAGGAAATTGGACTGTTTATTTCTGTTATTTTTTACCCAGGACTTTGCTTATCGCATTTTATTAATGGGCTTCCATTGGGCGATGAACAAAAGTAAGGCAAAGTTATAAATATAATTTTCGCAAATTATTTAATTTCGAAAATTTGCTTATTGCTAATTTTGGGTTTCCGTAATTAAGTGCTGTTCTTAAATATAAATAAGGTTATTATGAATAAAATCAATATTTAAGTCTAAATTTGGATTGCTCAATTAAGTTGTTGCAAACAATCAATATTAAATCATTGGCCTGTTTTTGAATTCATTATTGAGTTAATTTGTTCAGAGAAACAGTTCTTACACTTAAAAAAAATCTGGATATTTAATAAATAGTAATAATATCAATCCGTAAAAGATTTAAACTATTTTTAAAATTATTAATTAGGAAAAATTTATTAAAATTTCTTTCTTTTTCAGGACCACGGACAAGGTGAGCTGATCGCCGTCTTTGAGGTAAAGATCCTGTGAAGGATTTTTTGTCCAGTGCATGAAGGTGATTCCGGAGATTATACAATTATGAGATTTATGAGCACTTCAAAGGCGTAGATGTTGCCAAACACCTCTTTAAACTATGGCTAGCTGGCCACTTATATCGCAAGAGTGAAAGTGTTTAGTGGTATGATTTTAGGGACGAGGACAAACATGCTTAGCGAGGTCTTAATGTAACGCATGGAGCGCACAAGGATGATGTAAAGAAAGCGGGCAGAGACAATCCGTCGCGATCGCATCAAGTTCTAATAAACGCTCTCTCCGTCCGTTATAATTGTAAAGTGGTGGTACCTTTCAGGACAATTAAGGTTATAGTATAATTTGAGGTGAGTAAAGGGTGGATCATCCTCACAAGGACCCAGATGAACTCCACCTTTTTCAAAACAAATATAATTAATGTTAAGTCAGAAATTTTATTAAATAGATCAATTCCAACAAAATAATAACCTTTATTTGAAGAAGTTTATACTACAAAAGTTTATTTGAAACCGAATGGTGGATTAATTTTCAAAGTAATTTTACAACGAAATCAGGGTTAAAAGAACTTCCCTTGGCACCAATATGGTCCCACAAAATTCCCCATTTTACAGCGTCCATAAAAGTAAAAGTGGTGATCGTTTCATTTTCAGTTAAAGGTAAAATGCACACAAGAAATTGTGGGTGATTACCCTTGAAAGATAGAGCAAAGAAAATTAAACCCCTTCTCTTTGAAGGGTGTCCACTTCTCTTTACTCTTTTTTAAAAAGAGTGTGCATTCGAAATTGCCTTTCCGCGCTCTGCGTGCCCCATGCTTTTGACCCTGACCGAGTTTAAAAACCAAAGTGATCGACATAAATTCTGACGCAAAACGATCTCTATTTTTAGGGTCAGCTGGATATTCTAAGCCGCCCGTCGATGATATTAAGAAATTAATACTAGAGTACAAAATCTTTAGTTGTCCAATTCAATTATAATTAGTGTATATTTTTTGGTGAAGGCGTCTGGTTGATAAAATTACAAGACCATAAGACCTGTGAATGCATAAAGGCCCACTAACTTTGTGAAGCTCTGAAATTCGAAAATATAACTTATTTTTAAATATTTTTTTAAATACCGGTAAGTCATATAAATTAGAATTATGAAATAATTTTTTCAGTTTTAAATTTTTATTTTTATATTTTTTAATAATTTTTTTTAAAAAAATTATGAAAAATAATTAATTTTCGCTTATTTTACCGTAATCGTCATTTTAATTGCTAAAAATCGAATAGTTTTCAATATATTTAAAAAAATCAAAGTGTGTGTCACTCCAGATAGTTACTATTAATGTTCAAAAAATGCTTTTGTCTATTATTATCACTCAAAGTTAGCGTGCCCGCATGGGCATTTAAGGGTTAAGCCATTCTTAAAATAACAAGTAAATGTCTTAATATTAAATCAATACATGACTATGATTAAGATGTAAAGACAAAAACTTTGGCAGAAATAGAGGAATAATAAATTGATTAAATCAGTATATTCACATTTATGTAGTTATATTTTGTTAGTTATAAATAAACTTCTTAATAGAATTACCCTTCGTTTTCATAAATAAAAAAAAACTCAATCAAACAGATTTAGGGAATTAATCGAATAAAAATATAATATGGTACTTCGTTCTTTGGTTTTCTTACCGCACTTTCTATACTTTTCTATTCTTAAAGTAAGAGTTAATTCAATTCCTATTTATGTTACCCATTTCTGCATGTACGATATAAAAATATACTTATAAGTGATGATTAAATCAATCTATTAAGTAATTTTCAAAATGTCTATTTTAGAAATCACATCAATAATGCATGTAAGACTTATTTCATTATATTGACTTTGTTCGTCTGTTTATTCCCGGACAATGATGTTTGTTTTCTAATTTGTCCTGTTCCAGTTCCTGGTGTATAGATGGGCGACGAATATACTTATTCAGTAAGTGGCATCCATGAATTGTTAGTGGTGGGTAATGAAAATACAGTTGGTTCCAAGGTAAGGGCGAATTCATTTTTGTATTATTTATTTACGTTCATCTCATTGTTGCTCTGGCGAATGTGTGTCTGTATCCCAATGGTGTTGTATCTAAAATATAAATAGGTGCTGCCCACCTTTTGTGTTTTGCACATCCACTGAATTATTTATGGTGCAATCCGTTCTCTGCTTGACACTCGTGCCTTCCTCCTTTTTCGTGGAACGTCTCTTCTTTTCCTTTCTTATGGTCTGCCTTATCGGGCGACCATCACTCCTCTGGGATTTGAGTGGTGTCGTCCATCTCCTGGCCGAATTGAATTGAAGTTGGGAGAGAATTACGTAAATAAATAACCAGCTTGGAATTTGTGGTCTTGTTACTTTTTAGGGGGTAAAAGGAATATGCACTTGGGGAGGAAATGTCATTAAAAGCGAGGTGTAAAAGAGGGGATTTCATTAGCCCCAATCTCTGACCATAATTCCTGCTTTTACTCCTCTGCATCGGGAAACAATTACCGGCATTTTTTCCACCAGAAAATCTCTTTTTTCCCCACTTGAGAGGGCGGGGGCGGCATCTAATACCTGGGAATTAGGGGTGGCAAAATGCTAAATACTGGCTAAAGGGAAATTCTATTAAACAAACGGCTTAATGAAAGCCATTTGCTTTCAAGGGTGGTTAGTCACCAGCCTTTTACCTCCCCTGTTTCGTATAGGGAAAGGGAAAATTGGATCACGAAACCTGGAGAGCTTTCCTCGGAGCTCGATTCAATTAATTGGCCCCACTTTGCCCCGGTCATTTCCATTTAATTTCGCATTAATTGAGTGCTAATTTAAGGCCGGACTTTAAAATTGACTCCGGCTCTGTAATTACAGGCTGTGCGAAATTATAGGCCAGAAATCGCAACTGATACCATTTAATCTCCATCTCTCTTTCTCCCTCTGTCCCTTTTTGGCCCTTTGGATGAGCTTTCGCAATGCCCTTGGTGACTCGTATCGTGAATTATTAATGGCAAATTGGACACCAATCTTCCGCAATTCGTCCAGTATCGTCATTAGATTAAGAACTCGATCGAATTCGGGTCGCATATTCGCCGAGTGCTCTCTCGTTAACCCAATTCCTCCTCCTAGTTAAGCACACTGTAGAAAGAGCAGATTGAGTTCCCTCCTGGGAATGTCAATTACTCCAGTTCCAGTACAGAGACCAATTCAATGTGATTAGTGGATCGAATGTCTGTTTCCTTATTACGACATTTAACCCGTGATTAATGGCAGATTAGCAGCAGCTTCCACTCGAATTCTTTCACTTAATAGTAGCGGTATTTTTAAAAAATTTACATTTAGTCGTCGAAAACAGATTTATGTATTGTTATTAAATAGCAACCAATTCTAATTACATTAAGCTTTCAATGAGATTTACCAATACTACTTAACATAATTATATTTTCATTTGATTTTCCTTTTATATTGAGTTTTTCATCATAACATTAAAACTTTGAATTCAAATATTAGATTCCCTTTTCAAATTTCTCTTTAAACGTATAACTATTGTGATAAAATTTCAATAAATTTGTGTACACATTCTTAAACAAATTCAGTTAAAAATACCAAATCAATCAAATTTTATATATTATAATTTTATTATAATTTTAATTGAAAGCTACTGAAACATTTGTTTACTTTATTATTATTTATTTACAGTAGAATTCGGTTGATATGATATCGAAGGGAAATGGAAATTGGTCTTACTAATCGTACTTTATACTTATCATATTGTAGAAAATAAATAAAATATAAATTCCTCTTTTGTTGGTTGATATATTTTAATATTTTATATGGAAATAATATAGTGGTTTTTTGTATTTAATTTATAAAAATATATTACAACCTTTAAATACCAGAAATAGAACAGCTAAAAACATATTATTTCCTCCTATTGATCTATCTAAATTCATTAAGTAACTGTGAGATAATATATTGAGATGATATAAAAAGAAATAATTCAAAATAAATATTTTGCAAAATCTTTACAGTAAAAAATATATAATTTTAATCGTTACTCACGAATACAAAAATCATTTCAGTCACTATAATTGGACAGAATTTCATAAAAATTTGTCTCAATTTCTTAAAAATCGGTATTACTAACCGGATGGTCTTTATATGTGCACCAGTTTATTCGTATATTTTGTACCTGGAAACCAATCTTCGTTTTGAAATTCGTTATATGAGGCGGATGGTCACTATAAACAGATTCATATTAACGTGATTCTATTGTATATCTTAAACTATATGAAGTAATTGTTATTGATATTTAACGTGCGCCAGCTAGAAGCACAGCCTTGTAAATTCATACAAAAATCGACGATTTTACTGCGTCTGACTGAGTAACCTTACCTTCTGTTCGTTGTAAATATATCGACTCACTTTGACAAGTGAATTAAATTTAAAATAGAATTTTTGTCTTTAAAATGCGTTTTAACAGGATCTGGAAGATGTTTCATCAATAAAATAATGGCAGTTATCAGATTTTATTGTGAATCATCTTAAAATTTGAGTTTTACCAAAATTTGAATTTGAATCCATTTATTTGCATTAGTATTGGTATCGTGCACAAATCTAATTTAAATATTATTATTTCTTTTCGTTGTTTTTCGACAGGGTTTAGCACTATTATTGTTTATGATTTATTATTCTTTGCTACTTTTTTGGGTTTATGTAATGTAAAAAAATCTTATTAAAATGTAAGCTTGACTAGTGATTATAGACTTTTCGTTTTAATTTCAAGTGATAATTTGAAAAGTTTAAATTGTGTGGAATCCGCGATAGAAAATCTCAGAGCGAAAGAAAAATATATGTTTAAAGAAATTATGCTTAGTAGTTTGGGTTACGAAAATCTGTGGCAAATAACGATTTTCGCAAAGGGATTAAGATTCTTTCGACACTTTGTTCGTTGGAACTTGGCTGTTGCATTTAGAAAACATGCGTTCCTCGGGAGAGAGCTCTCGACAAACAACTTGAGATTATGGTAGCAAATTGAAAATTTAAATTAATTTCGCCTGGGGGGTGCACTTGAAAAACCGGCGGAAAATAATTAAAAGCCATGACGAAAATTGCTGACACCTTTTGCTGGTCGTTAGAATTTGAAACTTTGGCATTTTCTGCGAAATTACACCCATCTGGAGGTTGAACCGCTGAAAATTGAAAGTTGCTTACTTCTGGAGGAGCGGAGCGTGGCTTTCTTAATATTTTAATCCGTCATTATTGTTTAAGCTCTTAAACCGGCGTCTTTTGTTCAAACAGGCAATTCCGCTGCCAGGTAATTGAACTCGCCAAATTATTGCCTTCCAAAAAGTTGGCTCAGTTCCATCAGTAATTTTAGCCATCTCCCCCCCCGTTTTAGGGCTCAGCACAGGATGAGTTGATGATTTTCGAACGTGTCCATCCAATTTTGCAGAGACTGAATTAAAGTTACCCCCTGATTAAATTCATGATGTCCTGGGATCTGCGGTTTTCGAGTGGTCCTCGTCTTTTGCATGGGATTGTGATTTCCACTCCGACATGTTTACAGCTTTGCAAATTTAATTTTCTGTACAATAATTCGGTTTTATGGGTCTGCATATGGAGGATGGTTTGCGTGCGAAATGAAAGTTCTCTCTACGTGGCAATTTTTGTGTTGTTTTACAGTTTGCCGCAATGACGACAAAACCGCCGACAACATTCAATGGAGAGACGGATAAAGGAAGCCAAAGTGGCCCATTTTCGTACTCATTACATGACCGAATTTGTGTTATTCAGAACAACGTGGACACCAGTCAACATTACACTCAATGACACAGCTTTTTCTGTCCTCCCTCCTCTCACCCCTTCTTTTGTTTGATATGGTATCACTCTTTTAATTTCTGTTGCGCTTAATTAAAAGCTTACTTCTGTCCTTGACTACACTAAAAGGTCTCTTTCTCGTTTCAAATAAAAAGACTTGTTGGATTTTTTTAAATGTTTATAGTCCTTTTTATTTTAACCCATTAATAGCTCTAATAGCTCTCAGTTATCAAAATTAAATGTTTTATCGTCATTGGGTAAAGTGCCCTTTGGGTGATTTGGAAAGTTAGTTAATAAAAATATATTTATTTTTACATTAATTTGTTTGGATACTTTTGATGGGTTTTGAAAACTACGAACTAAAATATTTGAAGGGATTGAATAGTCTGCGTGATTAGGAATTGACTTTTGACTTTTAATAATTGATTTTATTTTTGTTCCATTGAACTGTTCTCAGTTAATTTACCTTTAATTCGATTAAAACAAAATTATTGTAATTTTAAGCGTATAATAATTTCAGAAAATGAGAAAATTAGTTTTTGTTTCAATGAGATTTACTTCAATTATATTAAATAACTATCTGACCCAGCAAACGTCATCTTGCCATTTATGAGCTGTAGATAATTTTTTTTTGTTCCATAAAAATAACTAATAATGTAGAAGATGAAAAATTATAATTATTAGAAGAAAAATAAGTCACAAAAGTATCATTTTTAAAAAAAATCGTTCTTTATTGAAATATACATTTATTAGATCTAAAATTAAATTCTTGGTAGTTATTTATATACCAGAAATAGGTAAGTTAATTTATATTTATCCTAATTAACACTCACAGTTGGAAATTTGACATCTTTCCCAACATGATTGGGAGAGATGGCCGTAGAGTAATTTTACATGAATTATAACTTCTTTTAGTTTTTTTGGTCCGAAATTCTTTTTTTAACTATTGCAATTTGAAAAGTACTTTTTGTAAGACCAGAACAAAATTTAATCAAATCGGCCTATTTTATTTTTTTATTTATTTTCGCAATTCTCTATTTTTGCGATTGTTAAAGCAATGTTTTTTTCACTGGATCCGTTGTTTCTAATATATGGTATAATATATCCTTAATAAAAATATAATGCTAGAACTTTTACAAATAAGTAATAGCATGGAATATTTCCCAAATTCATGGGAGAGATGCAATAGCGCTAAAATTTTGAGTACAGAATTTCAAACATAGTAAAACACTAACCAGCGCATTCATAACAACCAAAAATTACTATAATTTTTCTTTGTTTTTATAAATTATGATAAGCAAAACTTTAAAAGCACTAAATTATAATGTAAAAAATCAGCAATAAAATATTTATTTTTAAATATCACATTAAAATTTTCATTTAGTAGAGTACTCACAAGGAGATCTTCAAGGGAGCTCAATGCCCCCTTGAAGATCTCTCAAACACAGAAAAATTACATCTATCCCCATATGGCGTCTCTCCCAAGTTTACCCTATAACAAAATATGGCTCTTACATGATTAAATATTAGACATAAAAACAAAATGTCTTTAAACTTGAATTGTTTCCAGAAAGCATGTTTATAAAATTTTTATTTACTTTTTATCGAAGAAACTCCAAAAATGTTTATTTTATAATTTTAAATCTATTTAACTATAGCTATGTTGAATTTTAACGATATATATTCTAATTTGACTTTGTAATTGTTTTACATAAATTTCGCTCAAATTTTATATAATTTTCCTAGATATCCAAAATAATAAGTTCAATAAGAATTTTTAATTAAATTTTTTCCTTTTAATTTGATGGCTAAATAAAAAAAATTATATAGTTTAAAAATAATAAGATTCTTTTCAATAGAATTGTAGAATCTGAAAATAAGCCGCTTTATAAAAAAATATTTTCCATTCTTTCATCGTAATTGTGTTTTTGAGCCAAACAACTTCAATAAAAAGCTAATACGAACTTCAATAATATTTTTGCAAATAATCTTATGACCCAAATAATATGGTAAATAACATTTAACTATTACATTGTGTAACACCGAATGACCAATTTCTTGGAACATGGTCCTAAGTGGTTGTTAAGATAAATGGTTATGGCTGCTGCTGTGCCTTCCACACTACGTCGACAAGTATAAGTAAATGCTCGTCATAATAATCACAATAATATGATTCGCGTATTTCCCATGGGTGTAACAAACCGAGCTCATCAACATCAATGGGAATGGCAAACAAAATTATGGCTACACCGAAACGGATGAAAAAGCCAAGGTGTACAAACATTTGTTGTCAGTTTTTTTGCAAGCCTCTAAAATACACTACTTAACATTTATTTAATATTTCATTTAATTATGAGTAAAGGAATCTTTATTTTTTTATTATTAAGCTATTATTTTTTTTATTTTTGAATGCTATTTTAAAAAAACAAATTGTTTTAAGTAGATTTTTACCTTTGGAGTTTTTTTAAAAAAAATATATAAAGTGTCAATTGAGTTTATAGCCGCACCCATTTATCCTTGAAATATCTGGAACCAAAGAAGTTGAATCTTGAAATCTACACACTGTACTATATCTCTTAACAGATTATAAATTAATATTATAGCAGATTTACAAATACTTAATGAACTTTGCGAAAAACCGCAAAAGCCGAATGGGTCAGCGTTATAACCGCATCCCCCTTTTCTTCAACATGGGGCATTATTTAAATAATCTGATGTTGTAGTTAGACAAATATAGTTAGACGAAATATATTCAGAAATCAAATAAAGTAATGATGACTAGCTCATTTTGCATTGTGAATGTTAATATGGGAACAATGGTATAGCTAATAAAGTTACAGTTATTAATAATATTTTCTGACATAGCGGATTTTTAGGCTATTAAACGCCGTAGCTAACAAACGGCTCGACGTAATTAAACCAAACTTTATTAAATTCAACGCTAACTTAACAATAAGTTTATCCAGATCTGTGGTGGTAGTAGTAGTGGAAACGTCATCGACTCCGCTGTAGGCCGGAAATTAATGATGATTTTATGACAAAAGACTTTTAAAGTAGTTATATACCATCAATACAACCCAAGACAATATACTTTGGCTCTAATATGCTAAATGTCTGTTATTCTGAGCCGAAATGGGCAAAATATTGCAAAAATTCTCTCATCATATTTAACCAAAAAAGTATTGAATTTTTAAAGAAATAGTGTTAAATTCGGTACAATATAGTATCTAGATAACAATACACATGTGTCTAGTCCTCATTTCTTGTGCATACAAAATCACAACAATGAATTACAGCGGAGTCGATGACGTCACAAATTCAACTGCCAATATCTGGACAACTTAGTTAAGGTTGGGCGGCTTTGATTAAAATAACGATTTTTAAAGTCCCTACAAACTATTCTTACACAGTTTTTGAATAATACTCCTAGTAATGAGTCATTTCGAATATGAACTAACTCAAAAATATTAGAAGAATTAGTATATAGAACAAACATAAGGTAAGATTAAGCAATTTAATAATTATAATTTAATTTTTTAATTAATATTAATTTCTGTTATACAATTAAAATTCAAAAAATTTGTTAGAAGTATGATTTTTAACAATTACTTGTATAATTAAAATTATGTTTTTAAATTTCATCTTTAAGCAAGTCTCTGAAGATTTGGCTTAAACGGTTGACACATACTGTACTTAATGAAACCGGAAAGGATAATGTGTTCCGTGTTGAAGTCGGCAGTTATGTGGACGTCCTTAACTCTTTTTGACGTGGCTGCCTTGAAAACACGGATCATTCGTGAGTTCTTTTCAATTTACCATTGATTCTAGGGCGCTTTTATTTGTATTTTTTTTGCAGCACCACCATTTTTCGCGATAAATTAATTAAATTCATGCCGCCATTTATTCCGGGGGTAAAATTAATCGCAAAAAATGTCAAGAGCAATTGTTGGAAATTAATATTAATTCAGCCGCCCGGTGGGTGGAGAGGGAGATGGAGAGTGAGAACGGAAAAAGGAGACTGTAGACCGGAAGTTTTGCCAACATTTCACAAATTATGGATACTATACTTGTTCTGTGACTCTATAAGTTTTGTGTTGCGCTTCTGGCAAATAAAAAAATACCCCGAACAAAAATCCTCTCTCTCTCTTTCTTTTCCTCTCTTGTTCTTCTTTCATCTCCCCTCAGTGATTGACTATGTTTTGGGGTGCTTTTCCCATTTCACCAGAGAATTAATTTGCGTATACTTGAATACACAGCCCAAAAGCGAAACGCGGCTGCGATGGTCAGATTTTTAATTTGAATTTTGCTCATGAGCGGAAAATACAAATACATTATTCCAAATGCATTCCAGTTGTTCTTGACTAGTCCGCATTTCGGATTATTTAAACCATTTAATTGCAGCTTCTGAATTTTCATGTCAACTCAGACGAATTTATCCTTTTAGGAATGTTTTTCACTCTTAAAAAACTGGCATTTTGATTCCTTTACTAAAACTGAGTTTTAATAAAATACACACAAAAATGAAGGCAATTGTATGAGACTTATTTAATTAAAAAATATACCTTTATTTATATATTTTGATTTTTGTACATCATGATTAAAAGTTCTTTGATGTTTTTGTTATTGTTATATCAGGATTACGGGATGATCAATTCCCGTAAAATGATAAAACTTTTTCACTACAGAAGTTTAATTATATTTTAATGGTGGAATATATTTCAATGTATGAATATATAACGGAACAGAGTATTTAAATATCGGATGTTGACGACGCGAATTCTGTTGCAAGAAGCTCTCCGAATGGATCAGGTCTTGTCTATTTATTCCATTTGATAACAAAACCAGCATCTTGTTGATTCATGATAAGAGAAAGAGTCCAAAGAGTCCCAGAAATTGACAATTGATATGTCCATTCAATTATTTTGAACAGTCTTGTTTCCGGATCCTTATCTGTTTGCACTATCACATGATTTCCTCTATTTACACATCGTAAATAAAACCAAATGTTGATAACATAACATTAAACGCGCGCCACCTAGAAGGGCAGTAAGCTAAATTCATACAAAAAAGACAGTTTGATTTGCTTTCAACTCGGTTTCAAACTGAGCCAGCTTTAAATGTATTGTGTCCGGAAATTAACAAATTGACACGTCGCCACCTAGTAGAATATTTTTGAACTAAGTGAATAAAATTTAAAATGGAAATTTTTTCTTTAAAACACGTTTTAAAAAGGATTTGGGAGATGTGTCATGAACAAAATAATGGCAGTTATCAGATTTTATAGCTAACCTTCTTAAAATTTTAGTTCTACCAAAATTTTAATTTAAATCCATTTATTTCCATTAGTATT
Source organism: Clogmia albipunctata (assembly GCA_001014945.1). Taxonomy (NCBI): domain Eukaryota; kingdom Metazoa; phylum Arthropoda; class Insecta; order Diptera; family Psychodidae; genus Clogmia; species Clogmia albipunctata. The sequence continues at coordinate 5,347 of JXOV01001141.1, read as the reverse complement.
GGTGTCGTGTATAAATATAATTTTAATAGTATTATTTCTTTACGTTGTTTTTCGCCGCAGTTTACCACTATTATATTTAATCTATTTTTCTATAACGTGCGTGTCTTATATCGAATTATAAAATATACGTATTTACAAACAATAAAAATATTTCATTGTCAATTAATATTACTTTTTTTTATTTTTTTTATTTAAGTGCAACCTCCTTGAAAGAAATCTATCTAACTCTTAGGGAAGTTGGTTTTTGTGCATACCTGTAGTAGTGGATGCTTTAGCGGATGAATATTTAAGTATATTATTATTAAAAAATCGGAAATATCGAACAACTCTATGAACTTCGACTATTTGCGACCAGGCGCAAGAGAGAAATACGAGATATAATAATATTTTTATCAAACCGAAAGTGTGTCTCGGATAAACTAAATTTTAAATGTATTTTCGTAAAAGATAGTTATTCAGATTTTATTGTTATTTTTTTTAAAAAAACATAAAATTTTGTATAACCCACGGTCGATAAGCATTATTTAACACTCAGGTCTTCTTTAAGGCACTCGTTACACTCGACCATGTGTTTAATAATGGCTTTTCTTTTCGACATTGTAGTATAAATAGCTATTAAAGCTATTTTAGACTTCGAAAGATGTCCGTAATTTTCCCTTTTTTTGGCAATCCTAGTATATAAACAAAAAATATTTAAACTTTAAAAATCTCCTTTTTAACTATAAAAGATTGTCTAACGTCAAAAGAGGTGATTCTGTTCTTTTAGGAAATAAAGACTTGAATACCATTAAATTGCATATTTAAAAAATATAAATTTTTTAATTTATATCATTGAAGTTTTGTTAAATTTGTACTGTTTCAGTAATACAACTTACCTCGTAATAATTACTACTCAAATACTTTATTAAATAGTCGTTTACATGAAAATTAAGTGCTTTTTAAATTATGCAAACATATTATGCTAAAATGTGGTCATTTCATTCACGGTTATAATTAATACTCTTCATTTTACTGAAATAATGTGAAATTGTTGTTAAACTCATGCATGAGAAATAATTTGTTATTTGTTAGTTTTAATCTAAATGACTGTTTGCGGTGCTATAATCAAGCCATAACATTTTCCATTAATAGAGTTATAATGATAGTACTATGGCCTTCCTACTCCCCTTCTTTCCCGCTGTTCCCTTCAATTTCCTTCTGCTGTATTTCACCTACAAACATAATTACGGTTTTGGGGTTGAAATTGAACACGGGAAATGTTTTGCGGAAAATGATCGGTTTCGACTTAATCAGCAGACTCTGTGTGTGTGTGTGTGTGCTTGCGGGGGTGGCCATTCGAAAGCAATATAAAAATTAGCATATTCTCACGCACTCCCAGATGAATAAATAAATATTCGTGTTTTGAAAGGAAATGATATTTAAATTCACCACCGGCTTTTCATTTATTGTTCCTTTATTTGACTAACAAATAATTTAAGACATGCATGCTCAGTATACTGACTGATTCCAATAAAGCTCCAATAGAAGTAAAAACAAATTGCTATTTACAATTGAGGTTTCCACGCTTCAGTGTAATTTATATATTCAACAAAAAGGATGTACTTTTTTCCAAAAAACTGTTCACGTGTCTATTTTTTACAATGATTGTTTGATATTGAAATAAATAGTAAAAAATTTGAATTAAATACATATTAACATTTTTTTAAACAGACATGCATTTTTTTTTATTTCAGTAATACTTGCATAAAATGTCAAAATTTTAAATTATGTATATAATTTGAATCCCGCTAAATCAATTTTCGACCAGACGTCTCCACAACAAAATTTTCGAAACTATTTGAATTACCTACATATTATGCATTGTCATACATTTTTAAATGGTTTAAGGATAAATTTTCCCTAAATTTTAAATTTCCGCATTAAAATACTTATTTACTTCTAGAAGCTAAATTTTTAAAATCTTATTCAAATATTTTTTGTTTCAATTTTTATTCATACTTTGTGTATATTCCGTATTGAAAAGTAGCATATTGTTAACCCGTATTGGTCCTGTAACGGTTCACTTTACAGCACGCATGCGGTAATATTTCAAAATTTTCACTCATTTTTGTCACCAATTTAATGAAATTACATATTGTTGTCAAACCAAATTTGTTAGTTAAATATTTTAATATGAAAATTTCGTTGTGAGTTGTTGTTGCACAATTTGAAAGAAAATAAACGCTGTAATCGGTTTTATGATTAATTATTGGTTAATTTTTATTTTTCAGAACTATACAAAGTAACGTTCAATACACATGCGAAATAGGTTATTACTGCACTCACCTATTTTCACCCGCTGTTTGTGTTGTAATAACCTCTATTTCACCTCTTGTATCGAAATATTCCATTACTTAATTCTATGACAAATAAATATATGTACAAGACTTTTTTCAGATATATAAATATTTTTTAGTGATTATTGGGAAAAGGTAATTATCTAAAAAAGAAACTATAGTATTATTTACAAATTTTGTTATAATTAATTAATTATTGACGATGCGATTGAGCAATAAGGCCAGGAAAGAAAAAAAAATTACTCAACAATATTCTTTTGATAGATGTTTAAATACTACTGATATAGCTGGTTCTTCTGTTTTCGTTTTTCCTCTTCCAAACTCTATATGTATAGGATTATGGGCCAGTCCTACATTTGTCGGTATGATCCTCTCCATCCATTGTTGTCTATGGCCACCTCTTTCCAATTGAGTACTCCTAAAAGTCCATCAGCTGCTTTATTAACAGTTGTCTCGTACCGTTTCCTGGATCTGCCCACTGGTCTCTTTCCTGTCAACCGTGCTTCCATTGCTTTTTTGGGAATCGGTTTTCATCCTTTCTGGTTACATTGCAATTTTCAGCACGTTTTCATCCTGGTATAGATCATGGACCTCCTCGTTGTGTTGTCCATTCACCATTATCGAATACCTTCGCAAATATTCGTCGTAGAATTTTCCGATCATTTCATTTTAGACGCTTTCCAGTGGTTTTCCCTATGGTCCATGTTCCGCTGCCATATACCAGAACGGGTCTTTAAAGAGTTAAATATTATAAGTAGATCCTATTTGTTGCTAGGATCCGTTTATCCATTGCTGTTGATGTTACTCGCCCAAAGCATCGTAGTGGTCTACTGTACTAATTCCATTAATCGACACATTTGAAATTGGTTCGGATCTTCTCAATTTCATATATGTAGTCTTCTCAGTGTTAACCTGTAGTCCAACGTCCTTGGTAGTTTCCTGTTATTTCTGCAGAATGTCGAAGACTGTGGTTTGATCCCTGCTTATTATATTGACGTCATTGGTATAAATAATTTCGTTATTCTGTTCGAATAACGAATATGTTAAATAGTACAAGGACCTATCCATCTCTTTGCTCCAAACGCTGTTTCTATTTAGTAATAAATAAATTTGTGTGTTTTATACAAAGCGTGCACATGTAAAAAGCTTGTTATTAATTTTTAAATTGTAGGTACTTTACTCTTTCTGTATTTTTCATTTCGATTTGTTGGTTAATTGTTTTCCGAATTCCAAAAAATAAGTGAATGGGATATCTTTTCTTTAGACCTAAAAGTCTGAAATTCTCTTTCCGAAAAACAATAATTTCATAGAATTTTAAATTAAATCTCTGTTAAACAATCATTAATTTTAATTTGTTTTTCTTGGAAAGGTTATAATTTTAAAATAGAAAATTCATTAATCGTTGTGAGAAATGGACCTTATTGCGGATGTCAGTAGAGCTGTTTGTCTCCCATCCCAATATTTCGGAAATTAAAATTGTTTTCTGGTGCTTGATTTTCGAAAACAATTTTTGACCTTTCCTTATGAATAAATAGTGGTAAATTGTTCATGTAGGCGGTAAATTCAAACCCATGGGCTAAAACAAAATAATTGATTTGATTTATATAAGATCTTTCATCTTTATTTGTCGGCTGGATTTAATTGATAATATTTGATATGCATTCAAAATTGTAATAAAAAATTAAAATTTCTGCTAAGACAAAAACCTATTTTTTAAACTTTATATGAGAAGTTCTAAGATTTAACAGGCAAATAAGTAAATAATACTCATAGTTTTAAATTCTTATTAAAACTTTATTTTATATAATTCAAACCATTTATGATAGTAAGCAGTTATTTGTACACTAAAGTGGACGCTGCTTATTAGGGCCACGGTTAATAGGGACAATCGCTTTATCGGGTCAAAATGCCTAGGAACGGATCGGCCGAATATAAATACATTAAAAATCAATCGCTTAATGGAGCCAATCCCATCGCTTTATAGGTTCGTTCTGTGGCCAAGATCACTACTACAAAGTGTTGCAAGAACAGTCTTTTGTTTACTTTTATTCTCACAAATCCCTATGTGCCCTATGTTTATTTAATCGACTGAAGGAGTGAAAACAAAAGGAAAAATTGAAAAGAATCGTTTCATCGCATGTCTGCATTTGCCGATTTCATAACACCGCAATAGTTTACACGTCTCACTGTTGTAAATTTTTTGGTCATCAATATATTCATCACTACACACAGAAACATATTTAATTCTGAAATAGCTTGCTAAATTCATTCTGTTTTTTTATAAACATTTCTTTTCGTTCATTATTACCAGATGTGAATTAACAATCAAATTTGTTTGGTTGACAAGACACGTCATTGACGATTGAATTGTTTTTAAAATTCAAGATAAACACATATTGAACAATTATTATTTAATAAATACATTTTTCCAAGCACATATGAATGCATATACACACTCGTACATATTTCAAAATCTTTACCTACAGACAAAATCCTAGCTTTTATTCACCAATCGCTTAAAAGGGCCAATCGGTTAATAGGGCCAAAATATTCTGGTCCCAGAGTGGCCCTAACAAGCGGCGTTTTCTGCATAACGTCAATAAAATAAAATATTATTTAAAATAAATGTTCTTTCATAATTTTCTAAAATATATTTATTTGAATTTCTTTCAATGTCTGTTTTTATTAACCAGTCTGTAAAAGATAATCAAACTTCAAAGTCCGTATGTCTAACGTTCGCTCTAATAGTTAAAACTAAAAAAAACACAAGTGTCTTTTAACGGCACGAGCATAGCGGATTTGATTAAGTTGAGTGTTTTGTATTGCTTATCAACCGTATTTTATATATAATTTTATGTATTTTAAACAAAATTAACACAAACATCATTCAAAAATTCTTCGAATTTTTGTAGAAATATATCTTGCTCTGTTCCATACCAATAAAATTTTAATAACTGCCTTTGTTGGTTATAAATATATCTTTTTTGCAATTCTGTCTGTGAAGTGCCACA
>JXOV01001138.1:14299-30751 GCA_001014945.1 Clogmia albipunctata | reverse complement strand
CCTCTAATTATTTGTCTCGATATGGAATTCTTACGTAGATCATGTAACTATTCAAAACTTTTCAGGGAGTGCTACGCAATATACGTTATTTTATGTGGAAATTGCATTAAATAATTATCTAGACAGTTATTTGAAAAAAATTAATTTATTAATTAATTTGAGGAAAAAAATTGAAAACCATTTCTGTGATTTAAAGCAAATACTAGTGGCAATTGCTCTGAAACCAGGGTAGTCTAGGCAGAAAATCGGTATCACTCGCATCATGTTTAAGCTGCAGAACCAGTAGTGTAGTTATTCATCTTAGTTTTGGAAGTTTTAAATCTTTAAAAAAATACAATGATTTTATTTAAGAAACCAAATATAAAAATGAAATTTAAACAAAAGAATTACAGTAAGGACACCAAATTAATGTTGACTGCAAGGAAANTCACTCGCATCATGTTTAAGCTGCAGAACCAGTAGTGTAGTTATTCATCTTAGTTTTGGAAGTTTTAAATCTTTAAAAAAATACAATGATTTTATTTAAGAAACCAAATATAAAAATGAAATTTAAACAAAAGAATTACAGTAAGGACACCAAATTAATGTTGACTGCAAGGAAATCCAAAATTTGATCAGTTTACTCGATTTTCCAAAAAGGCAAAATGTTTGTTGAAAGGAATTTTATAATTTTGAAAGATAATTTTGTTGAATACGATATTAAATTTGAATAGCTTTTTTGAGAAACAGAACAAGCACACAAGAACTGTTTTTAGAAGAACCTTTTCTATTGAGTCTTTTTACGGTTTTGAGGAGAAATTGTAAATTAATTTCTTATTAATAAACCCTTTATTGGCACTTGAAATCACGAAAGATATGCTTTTCTCAAATAAAAGAAAAATAAATGTGATTGTCGTAATAAGTAATAAGTGCCATAACTTTGGTTTAATTTCATTAATTGTAAAATAATGAAGACAATTTATCAACCATTGATACTTCATCAGGAATAATATCCAAGTATAAAGAAGCTTTTAAATTAATTTTCTCGCTTTTCCGTCCGATGATCTGTGTCCATTTTTCACAAAGTACTCGTCATAAACTACCACATCAAGCCACTCATAAAAAATAATAATATTATCTTATATATACTGTAACATATGTAGTTTCTCCTCAAAATCAATTTTATTTCAGTACTTCAGTATAGAGCCAGACCTATGAGATGTTTTTACAGATTACCTAATTCTATTAAAAACGCTATTTCGCTAAAAATAGCGATTATGCTGTTTTTCAAATAAACTATTAATTTGGTAAAATAGATTCGAATATTTTTAGAACACACAATTACCTTCAATCGTCAATTATAACTATGTGTTTTGTTTGAGACAAATTTTTGAAAATTGGGGAAGGTGCGTTCGTGTTCCTTAAAAAAACAATATATATTATTTCATAATTCTATCCAAAAATGGATACAGGAATCTTGATGACTAACCAGTGAGGTTATTTAGTACTTTTATTTTCTGTTGGTAATGAACTGTCTTTTGAAATTAACATTATTACAACATGTTACTGGTCACAAATCAATGTTAAGAGAATATCATTATTTTGAAAACCATGTCAATTTTTAATTTTGTAAATATTTCCATTCCATAATAGTTATTTATACAACAAGGTCGATAAAATAAGTCATTATTAAACACAAGGGCGGTTTAAAGCCCCGAGCGAAGCGAGTGCCTTAAAGAAGGCCCGAGTGTTTAATAATGCTTATCGACCGTGTTTTATACAAAATTTTATGCATTTTTAATAAATTAACATAAAATGTTTATTCGGAACAGACTTTTTAAATATAAAAATCCATAACTGTAATCTGAGAGTGTCGGATAATGTTCGTCAATGTTCGTGAATATTCATCATTGTTTGTCAAAATTTGTCAATTTCTAACAGTAAAACCTCCAGTGTCAAAGTCACTTTTCATATAAATTGATGAATTTCGTTTACGGAGGTAACACATTAATAATAATAAAAAAACACTTGTGCTATAATAACGACTTTGACAGAACAAATTTGAAGGTCATAATATCAATTCTAAGCAACAAAAATGCATAAACCCTAATGTTTTTTTAATAATTATTATAAAATAGATATTAATTAATAGCAGTTTTTAGAATCAGTGATGGTTATTTTTAAATTATTAAATGGTCAATAATTTTTAAACTATTTAACTAACATTTCGTTAAACTGTTCCTTATCTCTTTTTCAAGGGAACTGTGGGCCTTATCTTGATCAAAGAGCAAATACTTGTATAATAATCCATTTTAATTATATTATTTTTTCTCAAATACTCCATTCTTTGATAAAAAAAATACAATAAGAATCCCGCATTTACCGTTTAGCATTCAGTATAATCATTTAAACAGAAATTAGCACAAAATGTCGTTTTCGCCGAGTATATTAAGATTTATTACCCAGCTTAGTATAGTTTGATCTATTTTGATGTAATTTATGGACAATAATTTTAAATCCTACCCACGTAAAGACATATCGAATTGAATATAAGCATAAACTCTCAACTTCAATTTTTTCTCGATCAACCGAATTGGTGATCGAAGTAGTCCGATTCGCATAAAATTTATAGTCTAATGTTGTATGTTAATAGGTTAGACTTCGACAATATATCAGTGTCTTCAGAGGATCGACGGTGCTTTATTAGAAAATCAAAACACATCACCGGAATTCGCTTCAAAATACGACGAAGGTGTGGCCCACGTTTTTTCTCGGTTTCTATCTTCAAATTCAAATAAATAATGACGTTTTAATTATTGTTAAACATACTTCAATCTTTGTACAAAATTTAAAATTAGAAAAAAAAATCAAAACCTTAAAAATCTAAAAAAAATTATAAAATTTACTTAATTTCTTAATCATAATTTTTCTCTAAGTAGTAAGTAAATGATTTTTATTTTTTTCTCAATTTTGTTTTTATAATTTTTTAATACAACAATAAATACATTAAATTGAAAATTCTTAAATTTCAAATGATCACGCAAAGTGAATGAACGATAATTATTTTGGGACTGAACTGGAAGATAAAATTTCCATTTCTCGTCTAATAAATTTTATTTTTAAACCGCCTACGCTTTGCAAACACCCAGGGAGATAAAATATTGAAATAAAGTCCAAAAATAGCCGATATTCAATAAACACATTAAATTTCAGATTTCAACCAAAAGTAGTTGATTAACATCAAAGTTAATTAAATTTCAGCGACAAAATCGTGTTTGATATAAATGATCTAATAAATAAACTAACAAGACGAACAACTTTGATTCCTTTTTAAATATTGGGTTCATGAATTATTAAAAATATAATAGTTATATATATAACTAGGTCGATAAGATAAGGCATTGTTAAATAAATCTCGAGTGTAGTGAGTGTTTTAAAGAAGTTCAGTGTATTTAGTAATGCTTATCGACAGCGTTTTAGGCAATATTTGATGCATTTTTAATGAATGAATTAACCCAAAAAATCTAAAAATCGTTTTTCTAAATTCAAATTTATAATATAGTTCTCTATCTCACATTGTAAAATCTAAATATTGTTGTGTCTTACTTGTAAATTGGAAATATCGTCATTATTATTTCAGTTTAATACTTAAATAATGTAGAAAAAGCACTTCCTTAGAGCACAATTGCTTCAGAAACGTCTTTGACAGAATAAATATTGCCATGTTATCAATGACAAGCAACAAATATCCATAAAATACATAGTGACGAAAAGTTCTTAAGTGCAATTTTTTAAGTTACTCAATTTGTATTGTATTGTTCTTTATTGTTTAAAATCAAAACATTTTTTATTAAATTTAAGCTATCATCTTATACTCTGTGTGCTGGTCGGCAGAAACCGGAGACGATCTCTGGTGAGGTTGGAACAGGACAGGATTAGGTGGGTAATTGAATCCGGAGTTTGAAGGTTGCAATCTCTGTATTCTTACTTTCCAACAAAAGATTTGTGTTCTCGTATTGTGTGATATCAATTGGAACCATAGCCTGGTTTTTGAAAGTGCCATCGGAGCCTCCAGAACCCAATTGGCATGTTCGAGAAGATGACTATAAATTGGGTAGTATGAAGACTTTATAGTCCTGTCGTAGTCAAGTTTAGTGAATGACAGTCTTAAGGCATTTAGTATGACCTTCTTTGAACTTCTGATAAGAGGAGCGCTTTGTGAGTGAAATAACTCAATGTGATTCGTCCTTTCAAACAATACTCTTACATTAGAAACCCAATTTTGGTAATGGAGACCAATCGAGTCCAAGAATAATAACCTCCTATAACATATTTTTAAGTATCTGGACTCATCCATGTCTAATAATTTACAAAGCCAATTAATGGCTCTAGAAACAATTGGGATTTCTATGTTGTCAATGGAGAACTCCAATCTAACAACGTATCCCGGGATCGATCTGTCAAGAAAGTAGAGGTTTCTGAAAAATCTCACTTGGGTAAGTTACTCAATTTAATTACAGTGATAATTTTGAAAAGTACATTATTCAAAATTGAAATTGCTTTCCTCAAAGAAGGATTCTGCAAACAATAATGTCGTTTTCCTTGCAACTGCATCTCGTAAAGGTGTAGTTAGTAGTGTGTTTTAGATTGGACTATTAGAAATTTGTAGTCGAAAGTTAAAACCATCAACATATTTGTAACAATGAATGTTTACAATTTTTATAAATTCAGTTTTTGAGAGTAAAATGTCATTTATAGATGAGTTTTTTAAAATTAAATAACCTTTTTAAAGAGTAATTTAGGAAAATCTTTTCGAGTGAGGTTTCTCAGAACTATAACAGGAAAGACATTACAAGACCAAATACCTAGTGCAACTATTCGCAACGAGTACTGATACGAGTTTTTGGAGGACATTTTGGAATTAGCTCGAGATAATACTTTGAATAGAAGACCATAACGATGGGGGGAATGCTTTTCATAAAATCCAGAGACAAGGAAAGTCTTTAGACCTATAATAAGCACAAGAAGAAAAATCCTTTCGTAATTATTAATTGAATTGTTAATTCTGTACATACCCACCTGTATTATATTAGATTCATACCTAAAAATATTCATGAAAATATTATCATACATTACCTAAAATAAGAAATTTATGTTTAACCTTTTGATTTGCAAATATAATCATTTTCGATAACTTTTCATTAAATTATTTTTGATTTATCTAACATTTTTGGAACTATTATTAATATACATAAATAAATAGTTTATAATCACCACAATGTTTTGAAATATTTGAGATTGATTGCATGTTTTTTAATTAATTTTTATAAACTTTAACTAGAAATTGTCTGTTGTTAAGAGTCTTCAATTAAAGTAAATATCACAAATTGTATAAAGGTTTTCTTTTCAGTTGGTGTCGAATAATTTTCTAATTTGGACCGACGGCTTTAGAAATAAAATGTGTAATAGAAAACCTTTGATATTTCTATATATATTTTTTTATTTTATTAAATTAAAACTTTATTTATTATTATTTTTTAACTACATTGCACAACCACATTTTGTAAAATAATTAAATTTCAAGTACTTTCACATTACACACTAGAAAAAACTGCTTAACTTTGCTCTCAATAGATTCAAGATGAAAAAAAAATAAAAAAAATAATCCAAAATGTTTTTTTTTCATAATTCTTACATTTAAAACTATTAACACATCACCATCACCATTAAAAACATGTTAGCGCTTCGAAATTCGATACGAATTGTTTGTATGATTCTTCAATGAAGCACATTTCGTGAAACTCAATTCATACTGTGTTCGGGCCTCTCACTCGCACATCTTTACATCCCTCTCTAGCCATTTCGTTTTTCTTATTGGTCAATTATGCGGTAGTGGTGGTAAAACAAAATCTCATTCCAGGTACTGGAACTATTTTCCATTGGAATTGGATGGATTAATGATATTGCATTTTTGTTTTTTTTATAAAATTTTTTAGGAACTTGTTTTTTTTTCTTCAAATAATTGAAATTAATTAAATATTCCTAAATTAAGGATATTTTTATAAGTTATCAGTTAATCTAGTTGACATAAATGATCATCATTTTTTTATAAATTTAATGCACGAATAAAAAATAATAAAATTAGAATAATAATTTGTATTTATAAAATTGTTGAGTTCTAATTACAGACATTTATTATAAAATATTAATGTTTTTAAAATTTTAAACACAAAACTACGACAATTTTTTAGTTATTTCCATTTGCGATAAAATAGGGGTAAATAATAATTCTGATATAGATAGGGGAAGCGAGTTTTGCTGAATTTTCTTGGAGGGAAATATCGAATGCTTCGAACTTCTAAGTATTTGCTTTAGCTGTGTTTTAAACAAAACAAATTTTGATTGAAATGAATAATATTTTATTGGTAGAACTTAAGCATATAAATAATTTAAGTTAATTATTGGTAATATAATAGAAATTGAAAATATCTTTTGAAATATTACAAATCTTCATGAAGAAGAGACAGTGTTTCACCAGGTGGCTCCACAACAATTATGAAATAACAGCAAAGCAAACAGATGATATTCAACTTTGGGAGTCAATATCCAACAGTTTGGAAGATAGCTATAATATCCGAAAGGAAGGAAATAATAAATATATTTCAATTTATATTTAGAACAAAACCGATATGTTATCGTAGATGTTTTGAATACAAAACTCTTTATGCAGGGGAGTGTTGATATTGTAAGGAACGAGTACTTTTTATAGAAATCAATAAATTTTTATATCGATATAAATTGAAATATATATCATTTGCTAAAAACATAATTTCAGTCACAACAACGCTTGCAGAACTAAATAATTGCATGAAAATTTTCACAATCAATTTGCATATTTGTGGTGGGTGATAATTTCTCGAATCTCAACATTAAGACATTGGATCGATTAATTGATTATAACATAAGACTTATCTTTCTATTCGTTGTAAAGATAAACATCTAAAGATTATAATCATAGCCACAAAAAATGATTAAATTTTGGAATTAATAACTCAAAACAGTAAAATATTTATTAATTAATTTTTAACCAAAAAAATACTTAAGCTGCTTAATAACATATTTTTTATACAAATCTTGTTAAAAATTTGATTTATGTTTTTTGTAATGTAATGAGAAAAAAAGTAAGTTATTGCAGACAACACTTTTGAAATGTGGTGGNAAACAAAGTCGATAAGTAAATTATTTATAAATACAAGGATTTTATTAAATAACAAATGTATTGTGAATTTAAAAAAAAAATACTAAAGCTGCTTAATAACATATTTTCGTTATTTTTGAAAAAATTAAAAAAAATATATGAATTTTTTAAGATTAACAATAACTTTTTTAAAGTTTTACGNAATATCTTGGACCGAACATAGAACGATCATTTCAATTCTGGAAGAATAAAATGTATCACAACGATTATCATCTGTGTGTCTTCAGCGGACTCTTCAATTTTTTGGACATATCGTTAGAAGGCCTAATGAAAACTTAGAACGTCTAATTGTTAANGTAAAACCAATCATACTTCAATAGTTTTTTTTATAATAATCTGTTACAGATTATATAAAAAATAACCAGTTTCAGCCTTCATACTTTTTTACTAATTGGTATGTGACTNGGAGTGAGATCGAGAGGTCGCTGCCCTTTTAGATGGTCTGATCAAATAAAAAACATTACAGGATAATTCTACGCGACACTACGGGAGGCAGAAGACCGAGAAAAATGGAAAACTATCATTCGAAGAACATGATATATCACGATCATCAGCCAAGGGAAAAACGACTATAGAGAGATGTGAAATTATCCTTCATTAACTAAAATCGTCATTACACACTAAGTAAAATTTAATTGAAATAAATTATAAATTAACAAATTGAAAATGAATAAAACAGAAAATTAATCAATTCATATTAAATAATAAATTGGCAAATCAATTAATCATTTAATTGCTTTAAGGCTGATAAGATTTTCGATAAATTGGTGAAATTTATTCATGCTGAATGTTTTCCTCAATGAATGAATTCCAGTGATGTGGAAATGGTCCGTTTAACAAATTAAGTTGGAGTGATTGAGAATGATAATATTATGGTAACAATTCGTCCTCGAGGCTACGATTTTGAGCGAATTTCAGGAATTACGGATAATTTTCAGTGTTCAATTCACAGCCTTCAGTCATTCACAATCGTTTTGTTTTCACAATTGTTTCGATTCACATCGAGCAAATTTAAGGGTAGGAGTTTTGTACTTTTTATTACCAAAATGAAACTGCAAACATTTTTCATTAAAACAAGGAGAAATAAAATAAGAGATTTATTGGAATGGGAAATCCTTTAATCTTTTAGCAATAAGATAACGCTATGTTACAAGAAAAAATATAAAGAAAATTGCAACAGTAAATAAAAGGAAAACAAGATACGAAAACGTAATTTTAATGAGTTTTCTTTCGGTCTTTCATCTATTGGATCGATTTCATTTTATAANATAAAATAAGAGATTTATTGGAATGGGAAATCCTTTAATCTTTTAGCAATAAGATAACGCTATGTTACAAGAAAAAATATAAAGAAAATTGCAACAGTAAATAAAAGGAAAACAAGATACGAAAACGTAATTTTAATGAGTTTTCTTATGTTCTTTCATCTACTGGATCGATTTCGTTTTATATATTACTTGCATGTATTTCAATCAATTTTTTCATATTAAAATCGATATTTGTAATTTATTTCCAGTGATTGTTTTAAGATGAAAATTTTTGTTTTGATTTCATTTGAATGATATTTTGAATGTGTTTGTGATTTATTTTTAATAATTATGTTAAATATATTACACAACAAAGCCATGTAAAATTTTCAATAGTAAAACAAGTCATTCTGAAATTTGTAGGTTCAGCTCTATTTAAGCAATATTTCAGACACCGAAAAGTACACCTATCAACGGTCTTCCATTGTAAATACAAATGACATGCAATTTATACATTGTCCGAGTCCAAATAAATCTTTCTTGTCCATGGAATGTTCTTTTTACTCGTAGATTTATATAGTGATACGAAACAACGTTTAATTCAAATCTTTGATCAAACGAGCATTCAACAATGTGGCCAAATATCCAAAAATAACTAGTAAATAATCTCTCATTAAATATAATATTATGATATAGATTTCATGCTTTGCTTAGTNAAATAACTAGTAAATAATCTCTCATTAAATATTATGATATAGATTTCGTGCTTTGCTTAGAGAAAAATTTTTAAATTCCAGCGGCAAACTTCTGTCGAGATTATTGGTTATTGTTTACTTTGCAAAAAATAATTGAGTAATTTTTATAGTTTTTTTATTTGAGCTTAAGTAAGAAATCGTCAAAACTATCTACCATTCTAACCGGAACGCAGCGGGGACAAGTGGAGCTCGCATCCACCAAAAACTCTTATTTATTACTGTGCTTGGGTATAGGTTTATACCCCCATCAAGACATTACTTCACGCATTACCAATCAACTTTTGATTTCATTCAAACAATCATTGAACTATCCTATACCTTGGCCATCATTATGATACACACGAGGTTATCCATTCTACTCCAATTCTTTGGATTGGACAATATGAAGTCGACAAAACTTTCAGGCTCGACTACTCCTATTGAAGCTTCTCTTTCTGCATTGAATCTCGGACATCTGAACATCATATGTTCGGGAGTGTCTTCCTCATTACAGAAGTTACATCAATCTGTATCCTTTTAATTTTTATAGTTAAAGGAGTTAATTTGCTCAAGTTAGAAATTAATCCCAATGAAAATTGTCGCCCTTTTTAAAATTAAATTGAGACTGAAGTGATGAATTTGTTATTAATTAGTATCACCAAAAATATAATTTAACTGAAATATTAATTATAATTTTTAATTTTGCGTTATCCAGGACAGAGAACGAATGTTTAATGAATTATTTTTATTGAGTGCATTATTTTAAACATAAGTTTAATGAAGAATAAAGAATTGGCCATGAATCAGTTACATTAAATTGTTGCTAACCTCTAATCCATGACTTCTCTTAGAACTTGAATACAGAAACTATAATTTCCAACACACATTATAAAGCCAGAGTCATTAAAAAATCTTCTATGACTTATACAAGTTTAGTATCTTATATAGAGATATACACAATGGACGCTGCTTCTTAAAGCCACTCTGGGACCGGAATGATTTGGCTCTATTAACCGATTGGCCAATAAAAGCTGAGATGTGATCTGTAGGTAAAGATTTGTTTATGTATATATAATATGTTACGTATGTATATGCATGTTATTGGAAAGATGTGTGTATTTATTAAATCATAATTGTTCAATTTATAATACTTATTTATAATATAAAATTCAAAAATAAATATTAAGAAAAGAGAAACGTGTAAACTAAAACTGTGTTATAAAATCGGCAAACACCAACATGCAAAGATACGATTTTTTTCGTTTTTTACATTTTCTCTTCACTCCTTCAGTCAATTAAATAAACACAGAGCATATGGTCAACATTGGTGAGAATAAAAGTTAACACATGACAGATTTGTCGACACTTGCACTTGTTCTCGCAACTACTAAAACAAAGAGTTAGGAGAAGATCTCGGCCACATAGTGGCTTTATAAAGCGATGTGGTTGGCTCTATTGAGCGATGGATTTCTTATGTATGATGATATGCTTCCGATCCGTTCCTAGGCATTTTGGCTGATAACCGTGGCTTTATTAAGCGGCGTGTACTGTATTTAGAAACACTCTATATTTGAATTTTTACATACATATTTTATATAATTACAATAATATTAAAATATATAATTGGAATACGTAGTACTTTATTGAAATTGTCATAGTTGAATTGAAGCAAGTAACGTAATTCCTAATTGTAATATTTGTTAGAAATTTAGTAGCAAAATTTTAAATCAAATGAATCTTGTCGTTCATCAAACCTTCCATCGAGGTAATTTATTGCCGAAATTCATTTCATTTGACTACGACGACGATGACAGAAGAAAGTAAATACCGTGCTGAAAAAGTAAATCCCAATCAGGACCGCCTCGTTATTGGGGGTGGAAAACAAGGCAGGGGATTTCGTTTCCACCGAATGATGTCCGTTCTTTGTTAATAAGGAGAGAGCAGATGAGTGGGATTGAAAAATCATTTCGAATTTGCATATAATTAGCATGTTGTCAATTTCGTCGAATGACTTTGTTTATAATTTCTTCTTTCAGTAAGGCGGATTTTAAATAAAGACCTTTGACAGATCAACCTTTCCTTCAGTTAACGAAATATTTTTACAAATTATTTTTGAGTAGAACAGAAATTTAAGAAATGCTTTTCAATATAAATTATTCATTGTAGTTTTTTCCAGAATTATTAAAATTAATTGAAAATTATATGACAATAAATTTCATTAAAAATTAGGGAAAATTGTAACCTCAACCTTTCTGAGATCTATTCGCCAACATGGTCTACAAAAATCTAAATAAAATACGGTGGGCGTATTGATTTTATTTAAATAAGATAATGTCAGATGAGGGTAAATTGTTAATTTTCTTTTAATATTTTCTTAATTAAATATATTTAATTGCCTTTGCCTCCCACACAAGTTTCATTTAAAAATATCTTTTATTTTGAGTATTTGCCTTTCTTAGATAAGAATAAAGTACTATATATTAAATGAATTTTAGCTAAGGAAAAACATGAATCGTGTTTTGATTTATTTTAATTTATAAAGAAATAATGATTAAAAACCAAAATTATGATTAAAAAACACATCTTAAGGGCTCCTAATTAAAATACAATATCAAATCAAGGGTAAGTTTCAAAATATTGATATTGACGTTTTGTTGTGATTTTAATTTTTTTGATAAATAAAACAGTTGAATCAATGAAATCAGCAGTGGCAATTTCATCTTTTTCTGGCCACGTGCTCTAAATAAAATAATTGGTGATGTGCTCGCACACAAAAGACGCACACGCGTGGAAATAATCTGGGGGAGGCGTGAAAATATCTGACGGGTATGATTAGCTGGGAGAAGAATTTATTCCTCGAATGCCGCAATTAATAACATATACTGAAAAATGTCAAAATGTATCCAGTAATATTATTAGACTCTATATTTAAATATAAAAGCGAAAAGTTGTCGAATAATTTGAAATTTAAACTCAATTTTTAAATTGTGACAATATTCTCAAATACGAGTATAACTTATAGTTTGTTCAAATATATACTTTTGTAACGGCAAATTTATTTTAAATTAATTTTTAGGTGAAGTTTTAGGAACGTGCAAAAAAAATTATGTCCGTTTTTTTAACTCGGAAACGATAAAAAAAACTCCCGAAATGTGTATCGAACGCTATTATGTGTATTTGTGAAAAAATATCAGTTCGATAATTAATAATAAAACCGTTCACAACGGTTTTTTCAAATTATGCAACCACAACTTACAACGACATTTTCATATTTAAATAATAAATTTGTTATGACAATAATATGTAATTTCTTTAAGTTGGTGATAAGAAAGACACAGCGGTCTTTTCAAATTGTGCAGCAACCATTCACAACGAAATTCTCAACGGAAAATATTCTAATAATAATGTGTAGAGATATGGTTATGACAACAATTTGTAATTTCGTTAAATTGGTGACAATTTGCGTGCAAATTTTGAATTATTTCTGTACTCCGTGCAGAAAAGTAAACCATTACCAATTTATGTGAAGAAAAGTTTACTTTTCGATACGAAATTGCTCAAATTTTATTTTCACATCAAACCAAAATTTTAAATAAACAAAAATTTTAAATAGACCTAAAACCAATAAAAATTTAGCCCTTGTTAAACCGCACTTTTTCCTTGATTTCTCTGAAAACAGAAGACGAAGGAACTTCAAATCTGTACACATCGTTATTCTCAACAACTTATTTCTACTTAATGACTACTTCTAACTTACCAAAAACTAATTTAACTTAAACATATTTTCAAATCCATTAAATTCAATTCTCTTAATCTTGATAAGATTTCACTCACTTAAAACTGTTCTTTAATAAGTTGTAATAACTCTGAAACTGAAAATGGCGCCATAAAAGTGTCCTGACATTTCTGTGTTGAAACATTAAGATTGGGGGAAACAATTTCTACAGGATTTCCAATCCACACACCCCAAAAAAGGCGAACAGTGAAGATAAACTCGCCTTCCAGTCAATTGATTCCCATTGTGACAGATGCGGTTAACTTTTTGGCGAATTAATGTTTGTTAATGGCACTTTGCGGGTTTCCATCCATTTATCCAGNGCGAATTAATGTTTGTTAATGGCACTTTGCGGTTTTCCATCCATTTATCCATCGTGTATCTCCCTTATCATTTGCATTGTTGTTATCAACATCCTTTTTAATTCGTAAAATTACTGTTCTTCGGTTTAACAACCGGAAACAAATTAGACTCCGAAACCAAAATTTATACGACCAATCAATTTGATTAAATTGAGCCGAAGACCTCCAAGAATGGTATTNATTTGATTAAATTGAGCCGAAGACCTCCAAGACTGGTATAGTGTTTTTATTACGTCCACAACAAATCCAATTATAAAAATTGACCGACAACAATCGAAAAACATCCAATAAATCTCATATCATCTGAGAGATGATAATGATGGTGATGAAGCAGAAATCCTGAACCCCAATTTATTTGAGATGATAACAATTTGTTTACAAATAGTTTGGGGTGAATAGGAATTAATGTAAAGTGTCATCGATGTGAGATATCATCTATTTTGCTAGAAATTGACCATTGAAATTAGATAGATATTTTTCGATTAAGAGGAGACAAAACCATAATTAATGGTGGTATATGAAAAAAATTGAAAAATAAAAATTTTGTTAGTGATCAGAAATATTAATCAAAGAAATAATTTGTAGTAAATTATTGATTATTATTCGGTTTGTATAATTCATTTGTATTTTATTAAATTTAATTTTGAAAATTCTTTTAATTTAATCTTTTTCAAAATTATATTAAAAAATTCGCTTCTTAAAACAGATAAACGTAAAATATCTACTTGTATTAATAAATTGTTATCTTCAAAGCGTTCTTTGCTAACAATTTCATGTTTCACAATTTTTGAGTTATTAAATCTTTATAATTTCTTTTTTTTTAAATATAATAATAATATCAATTGCTGTTTTTTTTATAACTGAAGACTATAATGGGTAAATTGGTATGCTGGGTGCAGAACCCGCTCGGGCATTATATATTTAAAATTGAAACAATGTACGATAACGTATCACCGGAGCTATGGTGCACAGCCATACGCCCTTTCCCCAAAATCACCCTAGCTTTCCTTGCCTATCACAATTACTGGCCATAAATTGTGGCTATCGATACTGTAATGCCATATGATTCTTTCTAAAGTTCTTGAGAAGAATTACAATCGGATTTAATAAAAGTGTTTATAAAACCTGCTATTCAGCACTGCACACTACGGCAGTATAGCTCTGGCAGCATTCGAGGAGAAGTTTGGAATAGTATTATAAATAAATATATAAATAATTATATAGTTTTATACAATATTATAATTGTAAAGCATCAATTTAGTNCGAGGAGAAGTTTGGAATAGTATTATAAATAATTATATAGTTTTATACAATGTTTTAATTGTAAAGCATCATTTTAGTTTTTTATATAGATCGATCAGATTAAAATCAATGTTAAACGAAAACTACGGTGTTTTTAAATGACGGGTCTTTTCTTTAGTATTGCTTATCGACCGTGATTTATACAAGACTTAAACAAATCAAACCAAAATCGAATTGAAACTTATTGAATTATACGTATATATACATTTTTGTTTCTCTTATTACACTTTAAAATTTTTATAGTTAAATAGTTCCAAAATATCATTAGAAATATAACTGGAAATCGACGTTTTTTGGAAGATATTTAATATTAAGGATCAAGTATAAAGAACAAAATATTCACATCGTTTTTTCATATATTTGTTTTTTTTAATGTAAGAAATAACTTTATTGGAATTTGTGATTACTTTGAAAATACTAGTTCTGGAATTTCTTTATCTCGAAATTAGGAATTCATCAGGCTTTTACAGAGAAGAAAACCCCTATTTATGTAGTTCTGTTTAATTTGGGTCAAGTGATTTGCAGCATCAAGTCACGCAAAATCTTTGTAATTGCCTTTTATGGAGCCATGATTCACCATACAAATAAACAGAGCAATTATAGGACGCGTTTAATTTGAATGTTAATTAACACACAGCCAACAAACAAATCCGATCCGTCATCTGTCGCGTGCAAAACTCCCTCCGTTGCGATTAATTGGAGCTTGAACGAGCGAACGATGGATTCAATTTGTGTGTCGTCGGCATATGGAGCCATTGTCAATCAGAGACGACGATTGTCATCGGCACCCCTTTCAATTCCTGCTTTGTGGCGTGTATTTTCGGTAAATTCACGGAAGAGTAAATTGTCACAATTGAATGTCGACCATCAATATAAATTCTGCATATTTAATAACATCCCTCACTGTTGCTTGTAATCCTTTACCACATTATTCACCATTCCATCCAACATTCCTTTTCACATTTGACAAGAGAGTCGTGTTAATGGAAATTGATTGAGGTTAAATAAAAATTCGGTACAAAATATGATTTTTTACTGGCTTTCTCTGTGATGAATCGTTGGCAAATTGTGGCAAATTTAAACGTTTATAGCGCTTTTACAAAGGGAGGTGGAATACCGGACGGATTATTATCAATTTTCCGCCAATTAAGGGACAATTGTTAATTTTTCAAACCACAAATTGTTGGATAATATAATAGAATTCTAATTCTACAACTACCAATTATTAAATTAATAATTTTAATTTTGATTTCTAATATTATAAATGGAAATTACTTCTTTTATTACTCGTTCTATGCCCTATGGGAAATTTAAAAAAATTTGCTGGAAAATATTAATTTTAAAACTTTCGGCTTCTTGGTGATGATGATATGGACTCTACAACCCAAGGTGGGTCTTGCCTCCAAAATNTGATTTCTAATATTATAAATGGAAATTACTTCTTTTATTACTCGTTCTATGCCCTATGGGAAATTTAAAAAAATTTGCTGGAAAATATTAATTTTAAAACTTTCGGCTTCTTGGTGATGATGATAGGGGCTATAAAACCCAAGGTAGGTCTTGGCCTCCAAAATTACGCGCCTTCATTATTGTCTCTCCAGTTGTGGACTTCCAGTTCTCGCGAGTCCTGGTCTGCACCATCCGTAAATCTGAGGCGTGGTCGTCCCGGCTTTCTAGTTCCATCGGGCTTTACCTAAAAAACTTTCCATGTTGTTGATTCCACTGACATTCAGCAACCTGTCCGACCCAAGTCAGTCTCCTCTCTTTTATTATGTTCTTATACTCCCAAAAACTA
>JXOV01001138.1:0-14111 GCA_001014945.1 Clogmia albipunctata | reverse complement strand
AAAAAATGTGTGAAATTCAAAATTAGTTTCAATAAATTTCTTCAATTATAATTTTCTTAAAATAAATTATAGCATTGATTTGAAATGTCTGCACAACAAAAATGATAAATTGTAAAAATTAAGCTAAATTGGTGGTATACTTTCAGTTTTAAATGAAAGTTCTGGAGCAAATGGTTTTTCACTGGGAAATATTTAATCTATTCTTGATTTCGGCGTGGNAATTTTCTTAAAATAAATTATAGCATTGATTTGAAATGTCTGCACAACAAAAATGATAAATTGTAAAAATTAAGCTAAATTGGTGGTATACTTTCAGTATTAAATGAAAGTTCTGGAGCGAAAGGAAATCATCAATCTACTGTTGAATTCGGCGCGAAGAAACGTAAGTTTATTAATTTTCAACATTAAAATCAAACCTAATGAAAATCTTCAGTACTACGTGTAAACAAAGTGTAAAACAAAGAGACACAGACCTATGGACGCATTCATTAATTGAATTATTAGTTATTCTATATACATAAGAATCTAGGGAAATTGAATTTTTATTACAAACAAAAATTTCGAAAATTCCCCAATCTCAATTATAACTATTATTATAAAATTTTATCTTAAAGGCACAAATACCTTTAAAATAATTCACACTTTCGAGTCACTAAAAGTTTAACTTTTCGAGATTGCACTATTTTGGATGAAGTCGATGAAGCAATCTTATCAAAAATGTTAATTGAAGTGTCAAGATACGAAAACCTATTTTTTCTCTTTTCGAATGGAAATAACAGAAAACTGATAAAACACATCGAACTCTAGCCGTTTATAAAAGATACGAAATTGACTTAAATCCAGTTCCGAATAAGCCGATAATAACTAAAAGCCTATAGGATAACATTACGTTATTTTGATATTTACTTCGAAAAATCTAACCTCGACGTGGGATTAATTTACTTTCTATAACTGTGGAATACAACTAATCTAATTTTTGAAAACGATTTGTGATATTAAACTAGTGCATTAGTTGTTTAATCAAAATAAAGATAAGGGATTTTTTTGTTTGTTTTAGAAGCCCCAAAGATATTAATTTTTATAAAATTAGCGATTTTTAATATTATTTTAAAAATTCATCATTTAAACATTAAATTTCCAAGATAATTACTCAAATGTTATTTATATTTTTCTTTTATATTTGAAGCACTTATACTTTAAATTAAAAAATCAAGCAGTTCCCAAAATTAAAGTATAATATTTTCTACAAAAATACTATAATATCATTTTCAAAGTCATTTATTATTTATAATATCTTTATGTAATAGAAAAGCAACATTATGCCGGACTCTTGACATTGCCTTTAATCTTCGCCGACAACATAAAGTATTAATTAAGTAGACTCCCTTCAGGCGAATGGATAGCGTAATTACAATTTTATTCAAATTTCTCGCCCAACGTCCTCTCATTACAACCAACTTCAACCAAACTTTGTCTTTCTTCTGTTCGTAATAATTGAAATTCCTTTTAATTTATTATTATGATTAAACAATAATTATGACGATAAATTTAATTAAACAACACCTAAAGAAACACCTTTTATGAGAATTTTAATGAAAACGAAACTTTTAATTCAGCTCGAAGCAGCAACGAAGCATCAATTTCTTTTATTTAGAGTGTTCTTTCAAGGGTTTTAATTCTCTCACAAATCATAGTATTTTCAAGGATCTGAATTAAAAATGCCCTAGAAAATTTTTAAAATAAATGAAATATTAAATTAGAAAAGTGCGAGATGTTCTTCACCTTTGTTTTATGCCCTATTTTGTAATATAAAGTTAACTTAAAATTCAGTTTATTTATATTGTAATTTTTAAATTTATAATTAACTATAAACATTGAAATTTTATTTATTAAGCTTGTAATAAAAATTATGAAATTTTAATCCTTTATTTACCAATTTTCTTCTAATTGAATATTTTTTAATTTATTAAGAAAACTTCTATACATGACATAAAACATCTCTTAAATTAAATTTTCATATTTTTATAAACAATGTAAAAAATATTTAATGCAATTCTGTTTATTCTTCGTTAAGTTAAAAAAAGGAGTTCCAAAAGTACTTTTCATATAATGCAAACATGTTTTAAGTTGATTCGTTTTATATCTTCTCTCAATTCCATTTTAATCAAAATTTATCACATAATCCAAAATACAGGAACTGAAATTAGTTAAAATGGATTAGATACGAATACAAGAATTCCTTAATTTTTAGTATAATTACACGTTTTAAGAATCATCAGTAAATTCATCTTATTTTATAAAAGAAAACGGTAATCATATTGAATTTTTCCGTATATTTAGTCCAATTTATTTGTAAGAAGTTTTTCACTGGACAAATATTATTTTGGCTTTCTACATTGAATTCTCAATTTATTATTGTCAAAACCATAGGATAAATAGTAAACAAGGTGGCTTTGGAATTATTGAATAAATTTATATAATTATAATTATATTAATTAAAACAAATCACAACCAACANAAGAAGTTTTTCACTGGACAAATATTATTTTGGCTTTCTACATTGAATTCTCAATTTTTTATTGTCATAAGCATAGGATAAATGGCAAACAAGGTGGCTTTGAAACTATTGAATAATTTTTATAATTATTATTATATTAATTAAAACAAATCAAAACCATCAACATTAGACATATGTTCAAAACAAATTATGTTATTCCAATAAAAACCAAAATTTCCATAAGTTAAGAATTCATGAATTGAAATGCAAAGAGTTTCTATAATTATCCAGTTTATATGTAAATGTAATGCATCCTGTTAACACCAAACAAATTCAAAAGTTGTGCAAAAAGTTAGCTCATCGTCGTCGTCGTTCCACCTGTCATTTTAATAAGAAGTGGATTCGCGCGAGGGTGTGACATGCACTTAAATGCAGAATTTCTGATTTGTCTCCAGTTAATTCATTTGATTGGAGGAACACACTTGAAATGATAATTAAAAATTCCTTTTGAAAGTGAATTACAATTAAAACTAAAAAGAAATACCTAAAAATAAGAAATTTGTTTCAATTTATGGATTTGCACATTGGCAAAGGCATCGGATTTGGCAGCTGGCGAATGAGGCGGGTTTTGTGCGCGTGGGAAATTTTGTCATTTGTCGCCGCTTTTCATTGCAGACTTTTGTCCAGGAAAGTGGGAGGCTGCGACGAGTGCTTTCCCACAATCACAAAAAAGCTCCACTTCCAAAACTACATCACCAATTTGTATGAATTTCAATGTTTGCGCAATCGCAATTTTAGATATTTTTGCTCCACTTCTAGAAACTGGAAATGTTTATCTAAAATCATAGAAAAGCTGATGATTTTTATTTCAAAAGTGTTTCATATAAAAAAACGTTAGTACATAGTTATGTAGTTGCCAATTTCTGCTAATTTCTACTAGAGGAAGGGAAAGTCTGCAAGTTCGTAATGAGATGAATTGGCCAATCCGAGTTGGTCATTCATTGGAATGGACCGACCCATCGATAATGACTACAAAGTCATGTAGAGGCGGAGCTTTTCATTGGCAAATAAAACTGCAAAAGCTTCAATTACAGTTAGTTTTTTCAACGTTTGAAGTAAATTTAATTTCTGTTATTTTAATTTAAAATTTATGTTTAATGTTAAGAATTTCTTTAAAATAAAGATATAAAAATACTTAACCTTAATAAAAAAATATAAAGAAATGAACTTTAGATTATTTTATGGTCTTTTTAAGAAATAATGGNGCTTCAATTACAGTTAGTTTTTTCAACGTTTGAAATTAATTTTATTTCTATAATTTTAATTTAAGTTTTATGTTTAATGTTTAGAATTTCTTCAAAATAAAGAAATAAAAATACTTAACCTTAATAAAAAAAATATAAAGAAATGAACTTTAGAATATTTTATGCTTTTTTTTAAATAATGAATGGGAAAAGACATCGTTTAAAAAAAATATATATTAAATGTAAAAACATAATAAAGGTCATTTTATTGATATCATTTAATAAATTATAGTGTTTTATGTTAATGAAGTATAAACTATTGTAGAAATACATTTATTGTGGTACTAATTTTTATAAAAAATTAAAAACAGATCATGAATTATTCAAATAAAAACGTTTAGACAAATAGAAATTGTATTTGCATATAACTATCTCCTTATGATCTTTTTCAATTTAGATTAGATTTTTGTTTCAAAAATAGACCTGAAACTCAAATCGTTTTTAAAATATTCTTCTAAAATGGCACTTTATGCAGATTAAATTGAAATTGAATTTTGAGTTGAAAAAAAAAACAAACACTAAAGACCATTCTCGAGGCAAAGAGTATAGTTCATTAAATTTATAATTAAATTAATTAAGATTATGAATATGACATGGCTAATTATTCTACGGTTCGAAACCTTAAAGACGGACTCTAATAAAATTCACTGTGGCTAGACTTATCATCATTAGAAAGTTAATGGTCTGTTTCAATAGCAATAAATATAGTTCTTTGCACGATAAAGAATACTTTAGTGTTTGTTCTCCTTTTCGTAGAGAGGGCTAATCTAATATTTTAGCTTATAACGATGCTAACGGATGAACTATACATTATCCGAATAACCATATTACATAGCCATTTGCAATGAAGACATCCACAAAAATAAGCAGGAGTTACGTTCATAATTTGATGGCTTCATTGAATTTATTTTGACTGGGCCATTGTTGTAGATTTTTCGGCGGAGATTGCGATGGAAATTATCATTTTATAACAATTAATAATATTTTTAATTTTTTTCATGCGCCTGTGCCTGTGTTGAGACTATGATCTTGAACTTGACTTATGATTTGGAGAGGTGGTCAGAGCGAATAAATTTATGTTGGCGCTAATTTATTTAGGAGGGAATGGAAATGACACTAAATGGAGCCACTCAAAAATAATTTGCTAGGTGAGCTGCTGTGTGTGAATCTAGGAATTAATGGTGCTGAATGATATATTAATCCGCCGCTTCCTGTTCCAAAAATGCCGGGAAATTAATCAAAACATCATATTCTAATTGGCTTAATAGTCAAGATCCAAATCTGTAAAAGTTTAATGTTTTTGAATTCTCACTCTCAAGAAACTCTTATCTACGTTTGGTTATCAAAGAGCATTTGGAAGCGGTTATAAAGACTATCATTAATATTTTAATAATAGTTGCAAAAATGAGATAAACATATATTGAACTATAAGATTAATTTTAAAATTTTACTCTACCTAAGGAAAAACGAATTTAATTTTAAATAAAATAAAGATAAATTTATATTTCTAATAAAAGAACTTAATTAAACACCTTTTTTCATAATTT
Organism: Clogmia albipunctata; assembly: GCA_001014945.1. Classification (NCBI taxonomy): domain Eukaryota; kingdom Metazoa; phylum Arthropoda; class Insecta; order Diptera; family Psychodidae; genus Clogmia; species Clogmia albipunctata. Next base: position 8,763 of record JXOV01001138.1, on the reverse strand, counting down.
TTTGTATAAAATAGCACAAATTAAAAGGGATATGTGTATTTATTGTAATTATTATTAAGACGATTTTTGAAAGATGATTTTTCAGAAATGAACATGTGAAACTATTCTTAAACACAGTTACAATGTAATAATCCAAAATAATCTTTGGTTTAAAAATGCATAAGATTCCATATTCCATATATTTGGGGAAAATACTTCAAAAATTTGTTTGCCGGAAAAGATATATCAAATTTATATTCTGAAGTCTAAATTTTGAATATTTCTATTCTAAAACTAAATAAATCTAGTTCTACAAAAAAATATGAGGTTAATATCAAATTCAAATAACTTTCTCAATATACATATTGTGACGAACCATCTCCAATGGTCATCCATCATCTATCTGCATTTGACTCCCATTTTGCTTGAGATGACTTCGGACGGGAGTGTCCAATTAGTGCATTTTGATTTCTTCATGGAGAGAAATTGAACTTATTGAATATTTATTTTTTTCAGCCTTTTCGCGCGTTTAATTTACACGAACACACACATACACGCGCACAGAACTTTTACTTCTATTGATTAAACACTTGTTAGAGAAAATTAAGATTTTCGATCGATGTAATCGAGAAAATCTGTTAATGAAAAAGATAACGTTTCTGGGGAAAATTCTTTTACGTAAGTACACTGCGTTTCATCCTTTTACGACAGGGGTCTTCGAGCCGTTTGTTAGCTACGTCGCGTAATAACCTAAAATCTGATATAACAGAAAATATTACTCGTAACTGTGTCTTTATTAGCTGTCTTATTTTGCCCATATTATCATCCACAATGCAAAATATGCACAGTTTTCGATAGCCATCATTACTTTATTTGAATTCAAAATTGTTTTATACTATTTTCTCATAATTCAAAATAAGGGTTTTTAGATAGTTATAGGTACCTACTATGACATAGCGACCCAATTTTTCGCGCTGTATATATTGAACAATAGATTATCAACTATTTCAATCTAAAAAATCACTAAAAACTCTCTCTTGTTGGCGCATTGGGAGAAAATAAGCTACCTGTCGTAAAAGGATGAAACGATATTTTTGTAAGGGAAAAATCGGCACGCCGTTAATTATTTGCAACAAACCTAGTTTTTTGTTTTATAGTGCAGACGATTGCCATTGATAAGACCTTTCTTTGTGCCAAAAAAAAATTGAGTTCAGATAGATACACTCCGAGATATTAACTAAAACTTAATCGAAGACCCCTGTCGTACAAGGATGAATCGCAGTGTATGTCAAATAGTCTTTAAAAAAATTAAAACCCCAAAGGATTTCAAACAACATTAACAGCAAAGAACCCTAACTAATTTTAATATTGTTAATCTATTTTTTTTAGCAATCATCTCGTATAAAACTCGTTACAAATAACCTAGTGTTGATTTCATTGCAACCAACATAATTTCGGATACGTCTTTCTGATTGCAAAGATTTCGAAATAAAAAATAGATTATGTTTTATCTGTAAAAGCCTCAATTGAACGATAAATAATTCATTAGCTCATCAACCTCAGACCAGTCACATAAATCAATAGGTTGTCAGATTTACAAATAATTTCACAATAACATATAGAAGCGGAGGGAAAAAAATGGGAAAAGACATATTGCAATTTGATTCCAAATGTTGTTTTTGGCTGAAAATCAGTGTTATTTTGCAATGGTTCGCCTTGTAAGCAGCGATCATTTTTGTTTTTACATCAATTGGCGCCAATTTCGTTTCCATTAATCGATTTCTAATTAATGCCCCATTCCCTTTCAATTCCCATGTCCAAGCCGAGGAGATGTTCTAGATATTTTTTCGCCAATATTTTATTCCCTCGATAATCGACATTTTTCTTGTAAGGTTTTTGCGATGCAATTTTTATTCCCTGCAGAAATGTGATAAAAAGAGAACAACTACTTATTGATCCCGCACACTAATGAATATGGATTAGAAATGCCACCATCATATTCCGAATTAGAAATTCCAATCTCATTTCCATTGACAATGAAATAACAACAAGACGAAGAAGAGGTCTCGTAGTAAATTCATTTGCCGATTCCCATTCAGAAATATTGTAATTGTTTCTAATTTATTTAAATACATACAGCGACCTTGAACATTTGAATTGTATTTAGGTAACCAAAAGTATGAAAATTATATTTTCGGTGTGAATGACTCTCGTTGTAATTTAATCAAAAGTAAACGCTCAACAATTATACTGAAATAATTCGACTATTTTCTCTAATTGAAAATTAGTATGCAAAATTGTGAGCTACGCATATCCAGACCAGGTCATGATAGATAGTAGATACGATCCATGCTCTCTAAGGCCACATGTGCAGGACCATAAAACGGGCAAAGCAGGAAAAGCTCCATCACTTTGGACTTTTATCACGGACCAACAATTAAATTGTTTTTGGTATTTTATACAAATGCCTTCTCCTGCGATCACTGTTAATGAACCCAGACTTGATTAAAATGCCGGTAGTAATGTATTTTTGGTCTATGTGACTGTCATTATTAATAGAAACCCATTTAGTCAACGTACAGCCATTTCAACTCAACTAGACACACCTGAATCGTAAACTATTATTGATGTCAATCGCTACTGGCACTACGCGTTACTACCTAATGGACAATTTTGTGGATCGTGAAGAGAAGGAATGAGAGAAATTGTCAAAAATGGTATTTCATTTAGATTTGTAAAAAAATTAGTTTTAATTCTTCAAGCTTTATTTTATTTTTAATATTGAATATATTTGGAAACTGAGGGTTACTCCCAAAATTATCTGTGATTGATTTAAACCGTTTAAAATTACTAGTTCAAGTATATTTATTTAAAATTTATAATAAGGCACATATTTTGATCATTTCCTTTTTGTTAAGTTTCTGAATAAAATACTGACATTTTAAACTATATAATTATTAAGCGATATATACCGAAATAGAAGAAGCACTTATTCCATTTTTAATTTGTCAGGATTAGCTTAATATTTTTATATAAAATGCAAATATATATAAATTATTTTTGCTCTTTTTAACTCATATTTTAATTTATAATTGGAATCCCAGTCTTTAAGATAAGAATGCTATTTGTAAGATATTCATCCGTGTTTTATTTAAATAGCCTNTAAGATATTCATCCGTGTTTTATTTAAATAGCCTCTATATCTCAACTAAATAGACCCAACCACTTCCTTACATTTGACTGATTATCACTTTTTTGTTTTTAAAATTTGCCTAATTGGGAAGAGATTTTAACTGAAGTATTTTACGTGACCCAATTGGATGTAATTTAATTAGGGGAAATTGTGACAGTATGATATATTTAATTCATTGCTTAGTACTTTATCAATTGAATATTTTGGAATACATTTATATAAGAGAATTTTGTAATTTTTTAAATATATTTGAAAAGTATTAATTTTATGTTTAGATTANGGGAAATTGTGACAGTATGATATATTTAATTCATTGCTTAGTACTTTATCAATTGAATATTTTGGAATACATTTATATAAGAGAATTTTGTAATTTTTTAAATATATTTGAAAAGTATTAATTTTATTTTTAGATTATGAAAAGGTTTGGATCAACGCTAACTTAACAGTAAGGTTATCCAGATCTGTTGTGGTAGTAGTAGTGGTCATCGACACCGCTGTATGCAAGGAAATTAATGATAATTTTATGATAAAAGATTTTTAAAGTAGTTATATACCATCAATACAACCCAAGACAATATTCTTTGGGTCTAATATGCTGAATGTCCGTTATTCTGAGCCCAAATGGGCAAAATATCGCAAAAATTCTTTCATCATATTTGGTCAAAAAAGTATTGTAATTAAAAAAAAATAGTGTTAAATTCGGTACAATACAGTATCTAGATAACAATACACATGTGTCTAGTCCTCATTTCGAGTTCATACTAAATCAAAGCAATGAATTACAGCGAAGTCGATGACGTCATTATTTTATTAATTTCATGATCACCTAATCAAGTATAATATGGATCATTGTATAGAATAATTTTTTTTTTATTGTCCTCAAAATAAATAATAATAAAATTATATTTTTAACAAACGTAAACTATATAGGAATATGGTCTCTACAAAATGTAGCATGAGTTTGAATTTGTTATTAAAATTTAAGTATGTTTCGGGTGTTTTAAAGGTAAACTCATACCCACTAAATTCTAACCACACTATCATTTACCNATAGAATAATTTTTTTTTTATTGTCCTCAAAATAAATAATAATAAAATTATATTTTTAACAAACGTAAACTATATAGGAATATGGTCTCTACAAAATGTAGCATGAGTTTGAATTTAAGTATTTTTCTGGTGTTTTAAAGGTAAACTCATGCCCAATAAATTCTAACCACACTATCATTTACTTCTATTACTACCCCTTTATAAGTTATGGTAATGCGACCATGATTGATGAAGTAATTTTTAGCATTTACATCCCCCAGACAATTAATTTCACCAGTGGTCAATTGTGGGGGTGGATTTAAGGTGATGAATGAAATCAATCGAACCGAAATGGGGTGAAAAAATAATAATACCTTTGATGAGGATCGTAAAAATAAATCGCCTTAGGTCAATAAAAAGTCTAAAACTTGGAAATATGGACTGAAAATTGGGCTTCAAAGTACAACTTTTATGATTATTTCTCGAGTAATGGACCGTTTTGTTAACACCTCCTTCCATAAAAAGAGCGTTTCCTTGGGGGAAGACTTAATTTTATTAGTTTCCATTTAAATAAATTTCCATTTAAATCCCAATTCGGTTTGAAAAGTACAAAATCTTTAAAAACTCTCTGTTCGTTCTCTATTATTTTCTTAGCATGTGGTCTGTTCCCAGTTTATTTAATTTAATCCAATTCCGTTTTTCTCCAAATAGCTGTATTTACTCTGTCCAGTTTTCTATGCTTTTATATGTAAAATATTTCGTCAGATTTCCTCCCAAAGTGCGTGTTTTGGTACATGTTTATTATAATTTATAATTTAATTAGAAATCACATTTCGGTTCCGAATAAATTTCTGCTCTGTTTTCGGGTGCTTTATGGGCCTTTGATAACGTGCTTTCTTTCCGAATTAGGAAATCGGCGGTCATCTGGAAATCTCGTGGTCAAAAGCGCTGAGAGAGACCGGGAATTAATTAAGACTTTCGGTTCTAATTAACGCAAATTTAAATGAGAGTTCACGTGCCCCATGGCCATAAGAATTAATTTCACTGCATTTTATCAGCTAACATGAACCAAAGTATTTCCTTGAAATTGGACGCTCGAAAAATGAAACCAACTCCATGCCATTTCGCTTGGCAGATAGATTTATTGGCCAAACAACTAATAATTGGGCTTTTATGTAGCAATTTTTATTTAGGCTAATAATTTATGCATAAATAATTATGATTTTCGGCACAAAATTAATCATTCGCTGAAAATAGAGCCAAGACCTGAATATATTATTCAATATTTTTATATTTCTAAATCTTAAGGCCGAAAAATTCGTTAATTAATTTTTTTATTACATTTACTTACCAGAAAGTGCTTTTGGAAATTTTAAATATAGTAATAAAATAAGTAGTGTAATTTTGAGTAATAAGCTTATTTTACGAAACAAAATACTAACTATAATATATTANAAATCTTAAGGCCGAAAAATTCGTTAATTAATTTTTTTATTACATTTACTTACCAGAAAGTGCTTTTGGAAATTTTAAATATAGTAATAAAATAAGTAGTGTAATTTTGAGTAATAAGCTTATTTTACGAAACAAAATCTTTCTATTTATTGACAAAAATGAAGGAAATCTCATTTGATCTTTAAAATACTAACTATAATATATTTATTTAAGCACTAAAATATTAACACTTTTATTATTGTATTTAAGTTTAAAATGATATTTATTGGTATAAAGTCAATTATTGTATTATAAATTGCAAATATATACGGAAAAGACATTTCACCAAAATAGGTTACCTTTTCAGTCGTCGATTTTCTCGATCACGTCGATCGGAAAATATTTAACGGTTTCTGGGAAAGGGTTTAATCAATTTAGTTAAAAGTTATATGTAAATTTATTTAGGGACGAGAACTGCTTAAATACAATTGAATCATCAAGCAATGAAGAATAAAAATCCATTTTTAGCAAATTCTTAGACGAAGACGTCTGAAGAGGAACGGGGAAGTATTCAGCCAGAAAGTAGAAAGTAGAAGCCGTAATCACTGTCATTGGAAATGCGTTCGTCAAAATATACATTATGTTTGTGTAATAATCATTCATTATAAATAATAAAAAAAATGTATTATAAAAATAAAATAGAAAATGGAATATCGTTTATTAATAAAAACAAAAAAAGATCAAAATGATTACTTTCATCTGTATAATACCATGTAATTATTATCATATCAGTACAAGAAGCTGTGCTTATCTTTTTGGCTTTATTAAGCAGCTGTGCCAAATTATGATGATGCTACAGAAATGATTTTCCTTCGTGGAAAAAGAAGGTGTTTATGATTACGGTAGTCGGAAAAATATGAGAAAATTATACAATGTAAGATGAGTACAGTATTTCAGCAAAAGAAGGGAGATAAAGTCCTGGAGAGGAATATGAACAGGAAATATTAAAATTACGTTAAATGATAAAAGAGGAGAGAATCCGAAGCAGAAAGCAACTCTATTGAGGGCTCTTCTTTGCAAATAAATTGTTGGCGATAAAATATGAAGAAGTTGCCTCCCATTTTCCTTCGCCAAAATTTCGCTACATTAGAAACAGATACAACAATTCGCCACACTTTTTATTGCGAAAACATTACGATGACACACTTGAATAGACGGTAATTTATGGGCTTCTCTCCATGGTGATATTTTTCTTCTTCCATCGTCGCCACGAGAAGAGTACAATTAAGGGAAATGGTCGGAAAATCATAACTTTCCCAGATAATCTCTGCTTCAACATTTATACACAGACACAAATCCGCCCTTAATTCTAAGAATAGAAGAAAAAGAAAACTATAAGATGGTGATGCTGAACAAATCGCCATTTTCCAGAGGTCATTTGAACAAGTTCAAGCAATTAAATCCAATAGCACTGTTGTTTGGATAAGACTGGGCGAAAAATGGAAAGAAGAAAAAGAGTATTGCGCGTGCAAAAATTAGATGGAGAAATGTAAACGAATAAAAACGACGTCGACGACAATGATAAACAGTAAATTGTATGGAAATTCTGAATTTAATTTGAGAGACAATCTGAAAAAATAAAATTACAATTTCCATGCGCTTTTCTTCCGCAATTATTTCGCGCGGTAATTTTTTTCTCGCTCTTCTTTTTTTAATATTTTTTCCAAATGAAAGCAAAAGAGTGAATTAAAATTCAAGAGCTGTGTCAATATTTGTAAATGAGGATGATATTATATTATGAAAACCTTATGCCGGGGCAAAACAATGTGATTTTTCATTGTGGGTTTGGGAACAGAAAAAAAACGTTAAAGTTTTCATTTGCGGAAAAAAATGGCAATAAAGAAGACGCACACGAGGTAGGTGCTGTCAAGCAGATGACACACAGGAAAAAGTAGATCATAACATAAATATTAACGTTTATTAGGAAATAAGGAAAACACAGGCATTCAATAAAAAATTCTATATTTTCTTTATTCTGAATTTAATTTGTCATATAGGGAATTTTTATTATTTGATTATTAATTTCAAGAATATTTAATTTAATTCGATTTCATCTCAAATTTATATCATTATCATTCATTTCAAGCTCTGATAATAATTATCTCATTACCACATTTGTATGTTCCATTGCGCTAAACAACATCTTTATTGAAAGAGAAATGCTAATTTAATCTCACATATCATATTTTAATATGAAAAGCGTATTCAAATTATGTTATTACAAGTTGCTTCCCATATAAATTTCATGACTGTCTGAATTTGCAACTAACAAGTGATGCTTTTGCACGTCAAATGATTTATCTGCAGTCGGATGTGTTTTGATCTTATTATTAGATTTTTCTTTGATAATAGATCATTATTTACTTTTAGTTTCAAGTGCTATTTGAATTAATTATTTCAATGCGAATTTCACTTAAGTTGAATCCAACTAAGTTTTAATTAAATTTGATAAGAACAAAGATGCGTTTTAACCTTATCACCAAGTTTGGTAATCGATTGTTATAATTTTTATGGTAAATATTTGATAGTATTTAGTTAATATTTTGGAACTTTTTGAAATGGCATTTTAATCAAATATAAGCAAATTATTATATAATTATTTTTTATGGAAGTAGGCGGTGTGTTTAAGTTGGCGGTTTTGTTTTTTGGTCAGGCAATATTAAATTATTTGTTTATATTAAAAAATAAAGAGCCTACTGAAATTAGAATGATGTCTGGAGTGCTGAGTTTGTTAACACGTCCAGGCCGGGGTCTATAATATTATGGATCGGGCATCACCCTCGCACTTGTAAGCTGGTAAATCTAAAGTTATCTTTGAGTATAAAGGGTATTGTATACATAACAAAAGAGACCAAACAGGCAAAAGGAAATGTTTTATTGCGGTCCGTCGGGCCNGCCAGGCTAATAATTTTTATTATACCACCAGTCTGCTTTTTCAAAAAGGGTCTTTATGAATATTGAACCCGTTACCTGAAAATCTTCTTCGATCATTAGGCATCTGAAATTAGTTTGATCGCCAATCCTTTCACTCAGTGATCCCGAAGAAAATTTGGGTGATTCTCTTT
>JXOV01001133.1:0-24305 GCA_001014945.1 Clogmia albipunctata | reverse complement strand
TATCTGGAGTTTTCTCTTCATGAAGCACTCCTCACATAGAAAGAATATTAAAAATGATCTCATAAGTTTATAACTCTTATAAAACAAGTGCTAAATATTTTATTTATTTAAATAACTTTTTTATATTAAAGAATTGAATAATTCTCTTGATTCCACATTGATCCTAATTCATAAAACATTTTTTTAAATTGGTTTTTGAATTTTAAGGGATTGTGTTTCCTGTTAATACTTAAACTCAAGCTTATTATTATTATGGATGACAGAAAAAAACGTTTTTTTCACTGCTTCATCAAACACGTATTTCATTGTTGTTCCACGTCTGTTTTTGTTGAGCTTTTATCAAGTACCTCGAACAGATTCTATGGAGTATAAANTTAAATTGGTTTTTGAATTTTAAGGGATTGTGTTTCCTGTTAATACTTAAACTCAAGCTTATTATTATTATGGATGACAGAAAAAAACGTTTTTTTCACTGCTTCATCAAACACGTATTTCATTGTTGTTCCACGTCTGTTTTTGTTGAGCTTTTATCAAGTACCTCGAACAGATTCTATGGAGTATAAAGTGGAAGAACTCAGGATTGATATTAGTATACCCGAGACTTGAAATTAACAAAACAGATTCGATATTCGAGTAGAATAACCAAATTTTAGCTTATGCCGATGACGTCAATATAATAAACAGGGACTAGAATACAGCCGTCGACATTCTACGGAAATTATAGGAAACTGCCAAGGACGTTAGACTATAGATTAACACAGAGAAGACAAAATAAGTAGAACTTTTTAAATATATCGATTAATTGAATTAGTAGAGTAGGCCACTATGTGAATTTGAGGAGTTACAACAACAGCAATGGCAACGATGAGAATAAAATATATAAACGGATACTAGTAACAAATACGATATATTCCCACTACAAAACATATTAAAATCAAAGGATATCTCCAAACAAAATAAAATTAAAAATTTTAAAACTCTTGAAAAGTATCATGTAAATTCGAGTCTAGGGAAATTTNNNCTGTTAGTAAAAAAAAGAAATTGTAGATATGGGCTAAGAAATTTAAATAAATTTGAAATCTCAAGAGTAGTAACAGAAAAAGATAGGAAAATATGGATTAAGACAGGATTAAAATTATATAATAATCTTGAAAAGTATCATGTAAATTCGAGTCTAGGGAAATTTTAAAAAATTTTAAAACTAAAATACCTTAAAAAAAGAATGAATTTATTATAGTAGAAATAAGAATAGTTTTAAGAATTGTAAATACATGTACATAAAAAATTGATAAAATAAATAAATTATAAAACCCGTTCTAACATATGGCTGCGAAACATGGACCATACGAAAAACCATTGGAGTGCGTCTAAAACGATTGGAACGGAAAGTACTACGACAAATATTTGGGCCGGTATTCGAAAATGGCCTTCGCCATCTATGGCGAACAAGGATGTCGAGATACTGAAATTTGTGGATGGGCAGGACATGTAACCAGGATGCATGAAACCGATTCCCAAAAAAAGCAATGGAAGCACGGACCACAAGAAAGAAACCAGTAGGCAGACCCTGAAAACAGTACGAGACAACTGTTAATGAAGCAGCTGATAAACTTTTAGGAGTACACAATTGGAAAGAGGTGGTCATCAATAGACACAATGGAGAGAGAGGATCATACAGGCAAAGGGCCGCACCGTCCCATAAGCTTATACAGATACCCAAGATTTAAAGTGCTACAGATAACTGAGACAAAATACATTTGAAAACACCACAAAGATCTAATCCTGGTTAAATATTGGAAATGAGAAACCTAACCACGCAAAACGTGCCGCGATTTCTCACTTTTGTCACAAAATCATTTAAAATTTAATTGAAATACTATAGATAGCGTGATTGATAACAACCATTTTGCATTGGGATTGAAATTATGATAGGCAGGAAGAGTTAGGACCATAAGCGAGGATTGGCCACTTATCTGCGATACAGCGTTTTTAAACTGAACCACGTTTATTACGTAATTACCTAGAAAATTACTGTTGTTTTAAGTAGAAGTGATTTGACTAACGTGACCGAATTTAACAATAAGAATTTGGGGTTTCAAAGGAAGAAGGTAATTTCGCATTGACAATTTAGGAGAACGGAGGTGTAGTAACGTTAACGTCTATTATTTGAATACCACTGACAGATTATTATTATTGAATAAACGGCACTTATTAAGAGCGTGTGAAACTGAATGCAAGTGTTTTAATATCGATCCCCATATATAAATTAATTAAACTTATTAAACCACAAATACCAAATCACTGAAGAAGGTATCGAAATGTTAATTTAATATGGGAATGTTTGTGTAGAAAAGTTTACCAATCATAATTATTAGTCAGTTGATGACATTAATTAAACGTAAAAACTAATATACACTAAATTTATAAACTTTATCTAATAATGAGGAAAATAAGGGTTTTGAAATGAAACACTACGACTCACTTTCATTGCACAAAATCGTGGTGTTTATTCTTCATATTCGATCTTTCATACAAATTCAAAGTAATGCTACACTTTAGTTATACCCCAGACTGGAATTTACTTAATAATGAATAATTTCAGTCAAATAATATAAAAAAATAAAGAAAATAACTAAAAACGGGGTGTTGTGGCTCTAAGATACTAAAACAATATGCGACTTCATTAAATTGGCGAAGTATGGTAAGTTCCCTTTTTCAGTTCGGCACCTCTTTTCATAACAAAAAAAAATCAATTTCTTTAATAGAATGCATTGACTGTATTCTAGTGGCGAGAAGTGTAGTTATAGGAGTGAGGGCTATAACTAATACATTGGCATATAGTTTTACACAACATCTTCCACTTTTACTTTACACTTTATAATAAAAAATCCTTAATTTTCGTTATAAATAAATTGTCAAGGTATACTATGACGTGAAGTCTTCCTTTTTAACGTCCAGGAGTTCGTTTCCGAAAAAACTGAAATTAAAGTGGTTTATTAAAAGTTTATAAATTTATTTCAAATGTATATCTACCTTTTTTGTGGTATTGAATCGTCTTCACGAAATTCCTCTGGTTCAATTTTAATCCATGATTCCGACTCGTATTCTTTCTCGTTGCCTGATTGTTTAAGACTACAAAGATCACCACCATAGAGTTTTTCTTCTGTGTGAGCCGTCTTATGACAATCACGAGTGGCACTATTTTTGAAGCTTTTTGGGTAATCACATTTAAATGGCCATTCTTTTCTATGAATGTGTAAATGATTTATTAAAGCACTAGTTTTAAAAAACTTTTTATCGCAGTAATCACATTTAATATATTTTTCAGGTATCGTCTTTAAATGAATCGAACCGTGAGCATTTAACTCAGATCGTAAATAAAAGCTCTTTTCGCAAATTTCACATTGAAAAGGCTTTATTCCTTTGTGAGTTGCTATGTGTCTTCTAAATAGAAAACTATGATTATATCGTTTATCACATTCATCACATTTATATGGCCTTTCCGTTGAATGGACCTTTGAATGTCTCTGAAGTCTGGATTTTGAGACAAAACTTCTTTCGCAGCGGTCGCATTTGAATGGCTTAATTACATTTCTATGTACATCTAAATGTAGACTTAGATCAGCTTTACAAAAGAACTGTTTATCACAATGCTCACATTTAAATATTTTTATTCCGGTATGGACGACGACCATATGTCTTTTAAATGATTTTCCACAGGCATACTTTTTTTCGCACTTATCGCATTCATACGGTTTGTGACCAGTGTGCATATTTAAATGAGATTTAAATAAGCTCCTTGATGGAAACCGTTTATCACATTCATCACAGTAATAAGCTCTCTTTTGCGTATGATTGGCCTTGTGATCCATAAATTCTATCCATACGTTGAATTTTGCGCCGCATAATTCACAAACAAGTGGGTTCAGTTTTAGGGGTTCTTCTGCATGACTTATCAAATGCAACTCCATACTCTCCTTATGATTAAATATTTGAGGACATTCATCGCATTCATATAAAATAGGTTCGTTTAAGTGCATTCGAAAATGTCTCATGAAATTCGTAGTATTTGAAAAATGCTTTTCACATATTCTACACACGGCTGGTTTGTCTGTCATGGCAGATTTCAGAAGACTGTAACATTGCTGGTAACTACATACATCCTGTTTGCAGTTTGCAGGTAACATCGGATGATTTGGAGAATAATACACAAGTCCAGAATTTGAGGTCGTTAAGTTAAAAATTTTGATTTCTTTCTTCCTGAAAATAGAGATGATTAAGACATATTAACGTAACTATCACTTGCTTTATACGAACCAAAACAGAGGTTGGCTAAACTTATCAGAAATGATAAAGGCACTATTTCCCACAAAATAACAAAGCAAAGAACTGTTTGTAAACATTAAACATTTTGACAGCTTTATGAGATTCAATTTATGTGTTTAACAGTGTAGAATTTAAAGTTTGAAAAATGCCGGTGAAACTGATTTTTGAAGTATTTTTTTAAATAACTGTAGAAGAAAATTAATTTGTTTGAACTAATGGAAAATGCACAAGAAATAGCAATGATACAAAATTTATTAGTTAAATTATACGCATTTTATTGCGCGAAGAAATTTTAATTTAATTTATAGAACATAGGTTTTACTGTAAAATTTTCAAATATAGTCATTAAATAACGGTTATTTATTTTATAAAATATTTTTTTTACTAAAATTAGTAAATCACCAAATTAAAATGATTTGAAAAAATCCAAATTAATTAAAATGAAACAATATCAATGACAACTTTCTTTGTTTCACACAATCCCAAAATAGCATTTCAGTGCAACTGATTTATTATTCCAAATGTAAACACTGATAAGTAAGTTTATCAAAGTATTTTTGCTTGGAATAATAATGTCGGTAAGAAATTCTTTAATTTCTTTTAATTATTTGAAGAAGACAACTTAATAATAAATGATTCCAGAAAATTGAGCCTATTGTTTTGGTCCATGGCGGAGCTGGGGACATTCCTGATAGTCGAAACCAGGGAAAGTTCGATGGAACAAAAATTGCAGCCAAAATTGGATATTCGACTCTTCTGTCCTCTGGTTCCGTTTTGGACGCTGTTGAGGCTGCTGTAAAGTCAATGGAGTTGGATGAAAACTTTAACTGTGGCTATGGGTCCGTTTTAACGTTGGGCCGGACCGTAGAAGTGGAAGCTAGTATTATGGAGGGGAAAGAACTGAAAGCCGGTTGCTGTACTTTGCTCAAGGAAATTATGCATCCCATCTCCGTGGCGAGGAAAGTGATGGAAGAAACACCTCATACTTTTCTAGGAGGTGATAATGCCATTGATTTTGCCAGAACTCAAGGTTTTGAGACCCTTAAACCTGGTTCTTTGGTGACTGAAAAAGCTTCTGAAGCGTTGGATGAATTTATTAAGAATAATACTCTTTCCAAGAGCGAGGTAGGAACCGTAGGAGCTGTGGCCATTGACTCAGAAGGAAATCTAGCGGCAGCCACTTCCACGGGAGGGAGGACAGGAAAGTTCTCTGGCAGAATTGGAGATACTCCGCTTTTGGGCAGTGGAACCTTCGCCGATAACAGACTTGGAGCCGTTTCCACCACTGGAATGGGGGAATGCATCATGAGGTTCGTTCTAGCCAAAGACATTGTCAATAGAATCGAGTTCCTGGGCAACGATGCTCAAACGGCGACGAGAAACGCTCTTGATGAAATGACCAAAGTAACAAAAGGAACGGCAGGAGCCATTACTTTGGACAAACATGGAAATGTAGGCTGTTATTGGACTTCGGAGAAAATGGCCTGGGCTTACCAGAAAGGAGGGAAAATCTACTACGGTATTAGCAATGAATTAAACAACTTTTGTGAAGATGCTTAAATTGTGAATTGATTTTTATCAAACTTCACTCCTTACTCATAAATGCCTTATAAAAGAAAACTTCATGTTTTTTTAAAATAAATCTTTTAAAAAAGCTAATGAATTGTATTATTCTTATTTGAGGTTTCAAATGTAATACCAGTTTAACAAATCGTTTACACTTTCTTATCGAGGTTGTCTTTTCGACATTGATTTGAGTTTCATAATGCATCTTTTCACCGCACTAGTGAAAAAAAAACTATTTAATTTTTTTTCAATGTGCAATTTCTAGTGTGGTTTTTTAATTTAAAAATAAATATCAAGTTATTTAAATAAAAATATCCAATGAAATGATCAAGTAAAGGGTTTAGAAGTGAATTATTCTGCGAAAATTGTGTTGTGCGATGAAGAAAAACAACAAAATTGTGAAAATTTTGAGAATTGAAAAATATTTCAGTTTTATGTATTTTACGTTAAATAGAGATTGTATTATATAGATTGAAGATATAAGTATTTCAATCATGTTGATGTGCTATTTTGGTATAAAATTTAATTAACAGTTGACCAAAAGTGTATTTATAAATTTGATTTACTGGGGCCATTCATGTTTCACCTCATATTTAATTATTTACTTAGTTTTCTCCAGTTAAAATAATAAGAATGTGTTCTAACTATATCCATTCTTCTAAAATAATCTGTGAATATGAATCCATTTCTATTTGTAGAACTAAAGTAACCGTGTATATTGTTATTGTAGACTCGGGGAACAGGGAGTTTATTATTAAATCTAATGTTTTTTAAAACAAAAGCACTAACTTTTTACACAAAACTTTCGACTGTTTTATTGCGGGTTTCATGTAACATAGATTAACAGTGTAAGATTTAAAGTTTAAAAATCCGTAACATTATAGGTGGATGGCACTCACTCAAAAAAATTAACTGATTTTACTATAAAAACTGTTTTGTTGTTATATTAACATATAAAAATATACTATAAATAGGAATAATACAAACTTTATTAGTCTAAACATTCGATAAAATTAAATGTTAGGTTGAAATCCCATTCCAGGATTAAAATACAAGGCCTTGTTGAAGCCCCACGATTCAACGCTCGGCGTTTGCAGGGCATTAGCGTCTGTCCGGTAATGTGTAATTTTTCCACCAATGATCTTCAGCATCACTTCGATGTCCGTGTCGTGGGCATGTTCCGCAAATACTGTGCACAACTCCTGGATATACCACGAGCCCTGGTCTGGGTCTCGGTGCGTTTCATAACCTAAAATTTTAAAATTTATTTCGATCAAATTAATTTGAAGACAGATTTTAGGTTACAATATACCTTGAACAGTCGCATAACAAATTAGAATATCACATTTGGTGGGAATGTTCTCAATACTTTCTACTTCCTTCCCTATTGAGTCATGCTCCACTGGCCGCTTTGCTCTATGCATAAACACTCCTCGATCAGGGTAATTTCCTCTGAAAAATTAAACAGGAAGATATTTTAAATCAATTATCATATGTTTTTATCTATTAATGAATAGATTATAAATATATGTGATGATTTATTATGTCATTATAAAATTATAATTTTCGTTTATTTTTATATAAGTTAAAGCTCCTTATTTCGGATTCACATATTCAATTCCAATTCCTGGGCTAATCGGTGTGTGCATACCAGAAATGTTGTGGATGTCACATCCGCTATCAATATCAATTCGCATAATTATAAGCTATTTTTCCGCGAAATATAAAGTAAAGAATAAGAAGACAACCCAATACTAAATTAAGGTCTAAACACATGCAATTAAGAGAACTACTTGTCAAGCGAATAGATCTAATGGTCTCAATTTATGAAAATATCACGACACAACCTTGCACCCTGCACTGTATCACTGATATGCTTGTGATAGCACTTATCATTTAAACCACATTTAAAAGCCATAATCAACATTTAAGTACTACCTACTTTTTGTCATTTAATGTGAAAAAATTTTAATTGATTAATAAATCATAGTCTACTTTACTATAGAGGCATGAAAAATGTCAAAATAGATTTTCATTCTTAGGCTACTAAGAATAGTACAAAATTTTGCGGTTGAATAATGAAGAATAGATATACAAATTTCTTTGGGTTAGTAATAAATAATATATTATTCAACAGATCAATATAATAGTACAGATTGTAGAGTAAGCGTTGACTAATGACACTGTTGGGCGCAGAACCCGCTCGGTAATTATAGCCCCCACTCATATATAAGCATATGAATGAGATCATTGTAACGGTGCACGATAACGCATCAACAGGTGTATGGTGGACAGTCACACACACCTCCCCGTATACCGCCCTAACTCTCCCTTCCTATCACAATTTCTAGCCCTATTGCTAAAGATATAGTAATATTTAAAAATTATTTTTATGTGTTTAATGATGATTTGATTATGTACAAAATCATATTAGACAATGTGGAGTGTGTGTAATCCTAGATATGAATGGGAAGGAATGTTGAAAGAAATTTGATTTTGGAAAATGCATCGCAAAGATAAGAGAATCATTTAAAAAAAACTAATTTTTAATGAAAATTTAATAAATATGTAATTCTTTAGTCGAAGCCAAAAGATTATAATAAATCAATATAGTCAAAAAACTTAAAACCTTTATTTTTGTATATATTTGTTTGATTTTGTTTTCACCGTGGAACGCATCCCCATTTGAATTTTACGTACCGTAAAAATTCTACGAATAAGATTATTACTGTATATACTATTATATACTATTAATTACCAACAGTGAGTATATACTAATTTCATGGACACTAATATCATAATTAAATTATCACTAATAAAGAAACTTTTAAAAATCTTCGGAAAAAATTGACTTTAAATTAATTTTTTAATCTTTGGAACATATATAATAATTAGTTATAAACAAATAAGATTTTACAATGAATAAAATGATTATAATTAAAAATATATTGAAAAACAGTTAATGTCCTTGAACTCACCTGCAGAAGGGAAAGAGAAAAACTTTGGGTTTATTCCTGAGAAGAACACATCGGTCATTGTAGAAAAGGCTGATGATTTTCTCCACATCCACAAAGCCGTCGTCGGAGAATTGCACGTAGTTCCTGCCGCCTTCAAAATTCCCATGGGTCATGATGCCAAACACAAAGGAATCAGTTTTTCTTAGATATTCCGATTTGATCAGTTCATGGAGCAGAAACATGAGCTGGCTGTAGACAATGTCCTCGTAGTAGAACACTTCATAGTTGAGTTGTCGGAAGAGGGCCACCAGATTGTCTCGATCAGCGTCAGCTCCGTTCCTTTTCGATCTGTGGGACTTGAAGTTGATGATATTGACTAAGAAAAGGACGCCTCTATTTCTCGACTTCATCGAATACGTGCTGACTTTGGGGTGGTCGTGAAACTTGTGGGTGTGTTTCACTGCAAAAGACAACTGTGGATGCACTTCCTTTGCGTATGGCTCAAGGACGACATTTTTCGAAAACTCAGCACTGTCCTTAATATCCACACTTTTTTGGCCGATCCAGGTCTTACTTCTAGACGGATTGGCTAGCGATGGACTGCCTGTATTATGCCACTGACCGAAATTCGAGTTCGGACTGAGAACTTTAAGTGCAGCTTCGAAATTCTTCTCGAAAATATCTTGAAGTGCTCGAAAAGCATGAGGACCTCGTTTTGTGATCTTAATCAACAGATTTCGATGCTTTGTCTCCTCATTAGCGTTATTTTTCTAAAACAGACCAATTGTTAACAGTTTAAAGAGATTATTAGTAAAGAACTTACCTCCAATTGCTGTTTCATGACCTGAGAAATCAGCCCTCTTCCAAGACATTGCTGTAATAGTCCTTCATACGATGTTAATCTCATTAACTCATCAATATTTGATAGAATACGAGCTCTATCTGCGTCGTTCATCTTTAAAAGGACACATTCACGGCCCGAAATACAAGAACGAAGAAAATAAACTCAAAAAAACACCCCCACTTTGTAAACAATGAACTGTCAAAATGACAGCTCAGCTCAATGCAACAACAACTATTCGATTTCGAAAAGCATTTCACAACAAACCCGGTTAAGAAATTAGAAATTCCAATTTTACACCAAAAATGAATAAGACAGTGTATTTACCAATAGTAAATCGAAATATAAGAACACTATGGAGATATTACTCCTCTGCCAAAGTAAAAATTCTAAAGAAATCCGTGGATTTGAAGGTGGAACAAGTTTTCGAAAAATATAAATCAGGGATTTATTACAGCTCCTACCAGGAAGACAACGTTGTCAAGCTGGGTTACAGTAAAAATAAGGCTCTGGAAAGCTTTCTAAGATCCAAAATTAAAGGAAATATAAACGAAAATGCAAGAATTAAGTCATTTCCTGTTGCCTTAAAACACATGAATTTGGACACTGGAGACTTTGATGGAATTACCAAATTGGACACTAAAGTTGAACAAAAGGGTGATACTTTTATTCTAAACAATAACCCCACTTCTTCTGTGGTTAGTGTGAGTCAAAATGAGCATGAAATTGAGGAAGTGGAAGAAAAAGAGAAACTGAACTGGATGAAGGATTATGAGTTTTATGAGGAAGATGAAGAGGAAAATATGGTTCCATATGGTACTCCAGACCCTACTATAGCAGCCTCTAATATCCCATGTGGTGGGTGTGGCGCCCGGCTTCACTGTATCCAAGAAAGTCTACCTGGTTATATTCCCAGTGAAATATTCAAAGGAAGAAATAAAACCGAGCTCCAGAATATAATATGCCAAAGGTGTCACTTTCTAAAGAATTACAATACAGCCCTAAATGTCTCTGTTAAACCTGAGGAATATGAACAGCTTCTATCTACGATTAAAGACAAATTTGGTCTAATTGTTTTAATAGTCGATCTGTTGGACATGCCTTGCTCGATTTGGCCCAATATTTTGGACATTGTTGGGCGGAATAGACCATTTTTCATAGTGGGGAATAAAGTTGACCTAATCCCTAAGGACTCTAAAGGATATTTAAACTCTATTCGTAACAATTTATTCGAAACTGTAACAAATAGAGGAATTCCAAAAGAAAATATCCGTCACATTTCTTTAATTTCTGCCACAACTGGTTATGGAGTGGAGGAGCTAATCACCGCTTTGCATAATAAATGGGGTAGAAAAGGAGATGTGTACTTAGTAGGAGTGACTAATGTAGGTAAAAGTTCGTTATTTAACGCTCTAATTCGTTCCGATTATTGCAAAGTCCAAGCAGCGGATTTGGTCAAAAGAGCCACTGCTTCTGCATGGCCTGGAACTACGCTTTGCATGTTAAAGTTTCCCATTCTGAGAATGTCGGACGCCAGAAATTATTACCGAACGATGAGACTGGTTTCCGAAAGGGAAGACAAGGCAGCAGAGGAAAAATTGAGACTTCTCGAGGCAAAAGAAACCGGTAAAACGGAGCACGTGACTCTGATGGGACATATTAGACAAACCTTCCGAGACATTGACCCTGACCAATTGGATTCCTTTGGAATGGGCAAAGGTACGGAAAGTATTTTCTCCTTGGACGAATCAAAAAAGGAATTCATCAACAGCAAATGGTGCTATGATACTCCTGGAGTGATGAGCGCTGACCAATTACACAATCTCCTCACAATAGAAGAACTGCTCTTGGTAAAACCAACTGAAATTATAAAACCGAGGGCTTTCTTGATGAAACCAGGAATGTCGATATTTTTGGCGGGAATTGGAAGACTGGATTTTTTAAAGGTATTTCGGTAATTTTGAACAATCGAAAACAGTTTTATTTAAAGAAATACTTTTCAGGGATCAAATTATATGCAGATACTGGTCTACAGTTCATCACAACTCCCAATCCTCATCTGTGAAACTCAACAAGCTTCCGACATTTACAGAGATCTTTTAAAATTGGACGTGTTAAAGGTTCCAATTAATGACGAAAACAGGCTTAGTTCTTGGCCCGAACTAAAAGCAGCTGAAGAGATGATTGTTAACGGGATCGACAAAGAAACAACAGCAGCTGATGTAGTTCTTTCGTCAAGTGGTTGGATCGGAATCAATTTGCCAAAAAAAGAAAGCGCTGTTCTTCAGGCTTGGACTCCAGACGCTCGTGGAATATACCTCAGACAACCAGCCTTGCTAAAGAATGGATTTCGGTTAAAAGGCAGTCGTATTAGACATTCTCTGGCCTACAAAACAGGGAAGGCATACATAAAACAATAGTAGTTTAGGATTTTTGTAAGCATTAAAAACCTAGAGTAAAATTTAAAGAGGTATATTTACTTTTAATTGATAAAAAGAAGGTAAATAATCATTTTTATCTTTCCATTTTTATTTCAGACATTAAAAACGTTCCCAATTTTGAAACCAATTATTGAAAACTGAATTTTTGTAGAAGAAAACATTTTTAGATTTTAGACGAAAATTTTACGATAAGTTTTATTCTCACAAATCTTTTACAGTAGAAGTCCGATGATACGGCATCTCATCAAATTGTTAAAACAATTTTTTCTCCTAAAGTGTGTTTTTAAAGGAAAAAACCAGCTGGGGAAAGTCACTAAATATGTTTATCTCTTTTGCTGGGGCTTTTACTAGCTACAGTGCTTCAGAAATAAATAAATTTTATACTAAACGCCAAAATTCAAGAAAACAAAAAGACATTCGTTACAATTTAAATGTCAGTGAAATATGAGTCCTAAACCCTGTAGAAAGACAACGTAAAGAAATAATAATATTAAAATTATATTTGTATATAAAACCAATACTAATACAAGATGGCGAACGTCTCAATTTGGTAATTTCCAGATACAATACATTTAAAGCTGACTTAGTTTAAAACAGAGTTGAAAACAAAGCAAACTGTCTTTTTTGTATGAATTTTGTATGCTGCCCTTCTAGCTGGCGCGCGCCAATGTTTTACATGTACTGACATACATTATATAAAATGTAAAATAAACTTTAGTGTATGTATTTGAATACTTATTTTTAGTTTAATTAACCAATTTGTTCTTATAATTTTTTTTTCGTCCAATAATCCGGCATCGATCAGGTTAATATTTTTATTTTAGTACTCCTTTCAATTTTTATCGCTGAAAATAATAATTTTTGGAATTAATCGTCTTATTACATAATTCAATCGAATTCGTTTTGTTAAATTTCAAAACTTTACTTCCTCAATTCAAGATATTTGATTTATTTCACTTAAGACGACGGTTTTATTAGACTTATGTTTCAAAGTTTAAACTTTAACAATTCCTTAAATAAGCATATTTTAATTTATTTTCGATTTCATAAAATTAAGAAAAAGAGCATTCATTTCTTAAAATTTTAATTAATTTTCTTTAAAGGCAATTCCAGTCGTCGGTTGCCTCTCTTAGTGCAAACTGCAAATATCCTTTTACTCGAATTTAACATTAACAATAAATGTTTATATAACTCATCTTTTAAATAAAATATTAGTCCTCAAAGAAAAATAATTACTATTTTTTTTTTAAATTTTGTTCATTACATTTAACACAAAAAATAAATTTGGAATCAAGTAGCCTATTTTAGAATGAAAACAATTTATTAAAATGTCTGTCAGTTACTTTTTCTTATTTTCCATTGTAAATATATTAATTGGGAGAGTGTTGGCCATTGATCGATCGCCTTGGTGTAAGGAGATGGACAAGTTCGTGAATTGTCTACAGGATGGTTTCAAAATCGCTTTGGTCAATTTGCACTTGGACTCGACGACCGAGAGCAATTTTATCGTCGATACGAGTAATTATCCATTGGAAACGTTTCTGAAGGATGCTTCTGAGCAGTTTAAGTACATGGACACGTTTATAAGGCCTTCCAATTACGAATCTCTTATGAGGGCGAAGGTTGAGATGGCAGATTATGGATTTGATTGGCTCGTTCTCTCTGCTGACGTGGTCAAAGCAACTCCGAGCGCAGAAAATGTTGAAATAAACTTTCTGGACCTGAGGGCCGTTGTTGAGAAGCTTCCCGCCAATATTTCAATCGGTTTTGGTCTGACAGAAACCACAGCGCCTACTAAAGATCCGTACGATCCCTATTCCTTGGCCCACCTTGAGCTGTACTCGAAGAACGCCACGCTCAAGGGCCGCCGTCTGATGCTCACTCTGGACGCGGTGCACTCTTCCTGGACTGCAGAAAAGACTCTGCTCATGTATTTGGACAAGTTCGACGTAATCGTCTTCCAGTCCCGATTCGACGACACCGACCCCCTCGGAAACACCAACGTCAAAGCCCTGCGGGAGATGATCATCAAACTGTCCAACAAAACCCTCTATCTCGCCCTCGACGACGAACTCTACAAAGAACTCGACGTGGAGAATTATGGCAGCACCGCCAGTCACTTGTTTTCCAGCCTACTACTAAACACCTTCTACGGTCTCTTGTTTGTACATTTATTATAATGGTAAACTGTAATTGTTATTTAATAAATGGATTGTCTCTTGGAATTGAACTAACTCTGTAATTGGGGCTTGATTATCTGTAGATCTTATATTTACTTAAATATTGTTAATATAATGATTTATCATATGTTTGTTATATTAAAATCAGTTTCTTTATCTAGAATTAAATTTGTCTCAAATTTTATGGAAAATCATTTAAAAATAAACGAGTTAAATGATTTAATCAATTTATTTGGAATACTTTGTAAATCGACAGAACTTTATATTACATATATAGTAATATTAGAAAATTTATATTTTATTGCGTCTGCTATGTAGATATTTATTTGATGGATCTATGTTGTGGTCCGCGACATGGTTTAAAAAATGTATTGTAAATTTTACATAGCGAAAAGGAAATGGTTTGTAAGAAAATTTGTCTTGAATATGGAATTATTGTTTAAAAAAGGGTTTTTCATAGATAAAATTTGGTTTTTTGTTTATTAACAATAACAATCAGTTATAACGGTATTTTTGAAACTTTAAATTTTACACTGTAAACCAAAGATTTGTCATAAAACCCGCGCAATAAAACTGGAAAGTTTACAACCAGTTTGATTCGTTTGTTGTTATTTTATGGAAAAAGTTAGTGATATTGTGTTTAAATCACATACGATTTCACAATAGTATTACAAACTCTTATCCTGGTAAGTATATCATAAATAAAGTGTATGGAAGTTACGCAATTATTTTCTAATCCTCTCTATTTTCGGGAAGGAATCGCAATGTTTAACTGGTGGGGCTCTCCAAATCCTGGACTTGTGTATTATTTCCCAATGCCTCCTCTGATGGGTCCTGTAAACTACACACAGAATGCAATATGTTCTTGTCAGCAATGTTACAATCTTCTGAATACTGCCATGAGAGACAAACCAACCGATTGTCGCATATGTGAAAAGCATTTTTCAAATACTACGACTTCGAAGAGACATTTTCGAATGCATTCAAAAGGGCCTATTTCGTATAAGTGCGACAAATGTCCTCAAATATTTAATCATAAGGAGAGCCTGGAGTCACATTTGATAAGTCATGCAGAAGAACCCCTAAAACTGAACCCGCTTGTTTGTGAATTATGCGGCGCACAATTTAACGCGTGGATAGAACTGATGGAGCACAAAGCCATGCATTCGGATGCGAGAGCCTTTTACTGTGATGAATGCAATAGAAGGTTCCCATTAAGGAGCATATTTAAAGATCACCTAAATGTTCATACTGGTCGCAAACCGTATGAATGCGATAAGTGCGAAAAAAAGTATTCAAATCGAGTTTCATTAACTTCACATAAGGTCGTCCATTCCGGAATAAAAAAATTTAAATGTGAGCATTGTGATAAACAGTACTTTTATAAATCTGAGCTAAATTCACATTTGCAAGTACATAGTAATGTAATCAAATCATTCAAATGCGACCATTGCGAAAAAAGCTTTGTCTCAAAATCCAAACTTCAGAGACATTCAAAGGTCCATACTCAACTACTTACTAATACAAGACAATGGCCATTTAAATGTGAATATTGCCCAAAAAGTTTCAAATTCAATGCCAGTCTTGAATATCATATGACGACTCACCCAAAAATGAATTATGACCGTTGTAGTCGAGTACAATCAAATGATGAGCAGGAATTGGTGTCATGCATTAAAATTGAACCAGAGGAATTTCATGAATGATTTTCGAAAACGTAGGCCCATTCTTGGACGTTAAAGTGAAAAAAAATGCGTAATATTATATCTGGACAGATCCATTATTTACAGATATTATTATTTATAAATTCAATTACGATTGCTACAAAACTCTATAATTAATATAAGACATGTAAACCGACATTTAAATAAAAATATATATTAAAACTACAAACGAATTTATTGAAAAATAAGATATATTTTTTGTTTTTGTAGTATCGTAGCAAAAGAGATATATGTAGAGAATAAAGAGAGCCACTTAGTAAGTGACCATTGATCGGATGTGTTTCTTCAGTCCTTACAGTTTTTTAAGAGTTTTAAATCTACAAGAACTGAATGAACTGGGCTAAAACACCTGTTAATTTCGGAAGTTATTCTAAAAAGTTTATAACGCTCGTAGTCCTTAATGATGATCATCTGATCGGCCAAAATGTGTAAATAACTGTTTGGAGAAGTATGTATAAAATAGCATGATGGTGTCTTGTTTTTGGATTATAATTCTTTATAGATAGCACACAACAATACAATATTATACAATAACCCTGTTTGGTTAACTATTAATTAAAATTTATATCCAATCGTTGCAAATATTTGCAGAAAAAAATTAAATAGAAGTTGGCGATAATCCGTTTTCTAAAACCGTATGCCGGTGAATTACATGTAATTTTTGGCTTAATTTCGCAAACAAAACCCTGTATTCGTCTTCGCATGTTCAAGAACCAAATGCCAACAATTTACCATCGCCTTCCGGGGCTAGATCTCGTAAAAAAAGTCGTTAGAGTAAAAACGTGAACATTTCTCTTCATTATAATGAGAATTATTACAAAAATTTCTACTTCGATATTGTCTTGCCTCCAGGACTGACGATGTGTTGAGTTCTTATAATTTTTCGGCATTTTGGCTATCTATGGAGAAAATATGTCCAGCTAAAAAATGTGATTCAATTTCTAGAAAATCTTATTTTAAGACAAAAATGAATCCTAGAAATAACCTCCACCTCAATGCTTTTCAACTGGTCTAACCTTGGTGACATTAATAGGTTGAAAGAGTGGTTAAAAGTCTAAACCCGTTGGTTGTGACTCTCCATGCTCCTTACAGGAATTGAAAGGGAAATTTATACTATAATAAAAATAACAGCAATGTGCACCAATTAATTAGAAACCTGTTAACATGAAAATTTATTCTAAATAGAAAAAATATTCAAATCATTATTAAAACAATCGTTTTTCCAGATAAAACATAGGTATAAAATAGGTATAATAGCTAATTCTTCATTTTGTAACAGTCAAGCTGTTTATCAGTTCGTTTACTCTCATGGTCAGTGGATAACTTTTGTTCTAAACATTTTAATCTTCGCCTGATCCTGAAGTTCGCGGTAATTTTTTTATTATTTTAAATTCAGTTATAACCGTATTTTTTAAAAACATTTAATTAATACACTGTAAACCGACGAACTGCCGCTCATCAATAAAACTGTCAAATACTTTGTTTACAAACAGAACTATTAAAAATTTACACAAAATTAAAGTTAAACATAGAATTTCTCATTAGTTTTACAGCCATTTCATCGGTTCGTATAAAGCAAGTGATAGTTACGTTAATATGTCTTAATCCTCTCTATTTTCAGGAAGAAAGAAATCAAAATGTATAACTTAACGACCTCAAATTCTGGACTTGTGTATTATTCTCCAAATCATCCGATTTTACCTGCAAACTGCAAACAGGATGTATGTAGTTATCAGCAATGTTACCGTCTTCTGAAATCTGCCATGACAAACAAACCAGCCGTGTGTAGAATATGTGAAAAGCATTTTTCAAATACTACGAATTTCATGAGACATTTTCGAATGCACTTAAACGAACCTATTTTATATGAATGTGATGAATGTCCTCAAATATTTAATCATAAGGAGAGCATGGAGTCGCATTTGATAAGTCATGCAGAAGAACCCCTAAAACTGAACCCACTTGTTTGTGAATTATGCGGCGCACAATTCAACGTGTGGATAGAATTTATGGAGCACAAGGCCTTGCATTCGGATGTGAGAGCTTTTTACTGTGATGAATGCGATAAACGGTTTCCATTTAGGTACTTATTTAAAGCTCATTTAATTCTTCATACTGGTCACAAACCGTATGATTGCGATAAGTGCAGATCTTTAAAAAGTAATATGGCCGTGCATTGTGAACAAAGATTTAAATGTGAACATTGTGATAAAGAGTTCTGTTGTAAAACTGATCTAAGTATACATTTAGATCTACATAGTAATGTAATTAAGCGATTCAAATGCGACCAATGCGAAAGAAGCTTTGTCTCAAAATCCAAACTTGAAGCACATTTAATGGTGCATTCAACAGTGCAATATAAATGCAGTCAATGCTTTAAAAAATTTAAATACATAACTTCATTTACGAGGCATATAGCAATTCGCAAAGGAAGAAAAGTTCCATTCCAATGTGAAATTTGCGATAAGAGATTTTATTTTCAATGTGAATTTAAAACCCATAGTTTAACTCATTCACAGACGGTACCTGAAAATAAAATTAAAAACTGTGATTACTGCCATAAAAAGTTCAATAATGAATCTAGGTTAAAAATTCATTTACGCACTCACACTGGAGAAAGGCCATTTAAATGTGAACAATGCCCAAAAAGCTTCAGAAGAAAGGAACCTCTTAAAATTCATTACAGGACTCACACACATCCATATCGTTGTGACCTTTGTGGTGTGATTTTTTTAAGAGATCAATCTCTGCAAGCTCATAGAGCTCGTTATGGCGTCAGTCCTGGTATTCAATCCGATGTTTATAAATGTCATCAATGCTCAAAATGTTTCCATACTAAAATTTGTTTAAAGGGGCATATTAGGAAACATCACAAAAAGCCCCCTACTTTGGCTAATATTGAGCAAACTCTAAAATCAGTCAATGAGCAGGAATTCGAGTTGGAATCATGGATTAAAATTGAGCCAGAAGAATTTCGTGAAGACGATTCAATACCACAAAAAAGGTAGAGACATTGGAAATAATTAATTAAATTGTTAACTTTGAATCAATTAAATTTCAGTTTTTTTGGAAACGAAGACCCACTCCTGGACGTTAAAAAGGAAGAAGTTACATAAAAGTACACCTCGACAATTTATTTATAACGAAATTTAAGGATTTTTTTGTTATATAAATTCAATGAGAAAAGTAGCAAAAGAGAAAGATGTAGAGAATAAAGAGAGCCACTTAGTTAGTGACCATTGAAGTGATTGGATGTGTTTTACTCCAGTCCCTACATGATCCAATCTTGTACCATTAAAGGTATATTTGTAAATAATAATATTGGCGGATTGAATTATAATAAATCAGTTGGATTGTGAACATCGACAATAGGATATATTAAATCTTTATTTCTTATTCTTAATAGGAAAAACATTCAACAATTATTTAAAAATATTAACATAATTTAGTTATTAATGTAGAGAATGGCAAGGAATTATGAACACCAGTTTTAAAGATTTATTCAGTATTTATTCAAGAAAATATCGTGATTACACAAAACTCAAGTTCATGTCATCGTCAAACTCAATCTAACCTCAATTTACTCGCTTCACCGAGACTCTTCTTCTATAATCATCTCACCCCCTACATTAATGTACTTTAAAATGTAGTGTAAAACCTAGTTATAGGTTTATGGGGTTGACAATAGCTTCTTATGATTTCGAAAGTTGTTACAAAAAGCGAGTGTTTTAAAAATGGAAAAGAAACAATGTTAGAATC
Organism: Clogmia albipunctata; assembly: GCA_001014945.1. Lineage (NCBI taxonomy): Eukaryota > Metazoa > Arthropoda > Insecta > Diptera > Psychodidae > Clogmia > Clogmia albipunctata. The sequence continues at coordinate 4,511 of JXOV01001133.1, read as the reverse complement.
TTGGTTTAGAAGGGAAAATCACTAAAGAAAATTAAAAAGCTCTTGAATTTATTTATTAGGTTTCTTGCCTCTCGATTGCGATTCACAAAATTGCTCTGACAAGTTGTATCGTGGCTACACATTAGTTTTTGTTAAGTCATGTCCATGTGAATAGAAATCGGCTTCACCAGAGAATTGTATTGTATAATTGGACCAGACAACCCATTAATGAGTTATAACCCTGACTCAGAATGATCACGGGCGTGATGCACCATCGTGATTCGTTAGAGTGATGGGTGCCGCCCACCAGAGATCACAGTCGCATGGTCAAAAATTTTTATAAAGTGTTGAATAAAGCAGAAGAGAGATGATGATTCGCTTGCGATCGAATTATTTTGTTTGAACCGAGCGGACGGACAACAACAAAACGAGGATTGAAATTTTACCTGAGAATAAAAATAATAATATTATTAATAACAATATATTTTGATACAAGTGCTTTAATAACCTCTATTACAGGTTATTACAGCACTAATTTAGAAATGAGTGCTGTAATAACTTATTTCACACGTGTATTGAACGCTATTTGATGTTATTCTGAAATAATACCTGTTAATCGAAAATCAATAATAAAACCGTTCACATCGGTTTTTTCAAATTGTGCAAAAACAACTCACAACGAAATTTTCTTATTAAAATATTTAAATAATAAATTTAGTTTTGACAACAGTATGTAATTTCATTAAATTGGTGACTAAAACGCGTAAAAATTTTGATATTACCGCATACGTGCGGTAAAGTAAACCGTTACAGAATCAATTTGCGTTAAAAACAGGTTACTTTTAGATACGGAATTGCACAAATAATTATAAATATTATTTTCTCCTACCATCGACCATATTTTGGGCAATCAAATTTGTTGTGTTGTATATAATGCGTCACAATTATTTCATTCAATTTCGATTTGTTATTCTCATTTTCTCTCAATCATACCATGGTGGAAATTGACGAAAAAAGAAGATTACTCATAATTTGACGGCTCTTTGCGGTGCACGTTAAAGGAAGTGAATGTTGTATATTTTCTCCGATTTTAAAGGTAAACCGCCGCTCTGATCACTCTGTAAATAACAATGGAACAAAATCCAAATTGCAATGGAACAAAATTCCAATTCCAACGAAAAATGTGTAGTTCATCAACCACTATTATATATACAACCCACAGCGGAAAGACGAAGAACTTTTCCGAGTTATTGTCACACTGTAAGGACCTCGCTAAACTTTTTAAATAAATGTAAATAATAATAATAAATGCGAATTTGACTTAAAATTAAAAAAATAAAACCATTTCTAAAATTATGTTGAGGTTATATTCTTTTGTCAATTTATCTGTACATATGAGTAGATCACAGTAGTCTTTCAACAAATCAAAATGGCAACTGTTAGAATGTTTGTCAAAACATTGTTTATTGTTTTAAATATCCTAATTTTAGACACAATAGCTATTCCCATATCTCCTTGGTGTCGGGAGATAGATCACTTCATAACGTGCATTCAGAACGGTCATAAGATTGCATTGGTCAATATATTTCTACAAAATTCGACTCAGTTTCAAGGTAATTTCATCAATGGGACGAAGAATTACGCGTTGAAAGTGTTTCTGAACGACGCTTCTATGGAGTACAAGTACATGGACGCGTTTGTGCGGCCTCCCAATTACGATTCCCTGCTGGAGGCCACAAAAGAGTTTGAACTGTTTCCTTACGAGTGGGTTGTTTTATCAGTGGACGTGGTCAAGGGCGGAAGCGGTGGACAGCCAGTTCCAATCAGTTTTGAAAACCTTACCTCGATTATGGATGGTCTTGCGAAAAAAGTTTCAATTTGTCTGGGATTCACAGACTCAATAGTTCCTAATCAAGATCCTTATAACTCCCATGATCTCGCGCAGATAGAAGTCTTCGCGAAGGATCCCATCTTCAGAAAGCGACGAATGATTATAATTCTCGACGCTGTGCACGCCTCCTGGACCTCGGAAAGGACTCTGCTCATGTACCTGAACAAGTTCGATGTGATTGTCTTCCAGTCCAGAACCGACGACACAGATCCCATCGGCAATGCAGAAGTCAACTCTCTTAGAGAGATGATCATCAAGCTGTCTTCGAAAGCCACTCTGTACTTGGCTCTCGACCAAAAACTCTACAACGCACTCGATTTGGTTGATTATGGCAGTAAGGGCTGCCACCTGTCCTCTATCCTACTCCTTCACATTATTGTAACCATTATTGCAATCATAAATTATTAAAAATGTACCTTGTAATGAATATAATCAGTAGTTTTCATACCTTTATTTGGTTCTTTTTAATTTTAATTCTGTTTTCCATAGTTTTTAAATTAAAAACAGTAAAGTATTTATGATTTTTTATTATATAATTTTTGTTTTCACGGCGAAAGAATGCAAAAATTTTACGAATAATAAAAAAACAGTTCACAAATGACTAACAAACAGCTGTTGCTGGAATTCAACTACTAAATATTTTGAAAATCACAATTGAATTCTAAATTCATGGCTACTTTCATCGAAAACTATCCTTAAATAAAAAAATCAAAGCTTCCTTCTTTAGGATTTTTCTTATGATTTTAAGTGTCAAAATATTAAAAATTAATATAGTAAGCCAGAATATTTGCTCATTGAAAAACTCTTTGTGATGAAAGCATATCCCAAGTAAATTGCAATAAAAATATGGAAAAAATCAATATAATTATTAACTTGTTTTCCAAAATAAGTTTCTTCCAAATTGGACTCGAATGTGTAAATCTTTTTTCTAATTTATTTTATATTGTATAGTATCTCTTAATGAGATGATCTCGCACAGTGACCTGAAGATATATGTACTCCCTCTTATATCTCTGCCCTCCGCAGTTGGGCGTATTGCCCTTAGATGTTTCAATCTCTGCGAAGGTCTAGCTTAAACGCAATCAAAGTTGTCAACATTTGTATAAATTATTATTTGCTAAGATGTAATTAGTACCATGAACTGATGATTCTATATAGAGGTTATTTATTAATTGGTTTTGCCACCGAAACAGAACAAATATATACGATGAAGACCATGCCTTTCACTACTTTCATTTGTATACATTCAATGAATAACAGCAAATTACTAGTATTAGAAAGATCCGATTGTTATTGTACCCTCCATCCAAGTTTTGAAAACCTGTCTAAATTCGAACAAATAATGTTGACGTCACAGGCCGAAGATATTATTTTTGTAAATGTAACAAATAATAATAACAATTTGTTATTATTAGTTGATAATGGCAAATGAATTTTTAAAATTAAAATCACTGCTTTTATTAGGATTTGAAGACACGATTGCAATTTTGTGTCACTACGCTTGACCAACTGCGCTACTACAACCCCTTTATTTTATACAAGAGATTAAACAGAATATTTAAGAAAATTCATTCATCTTTAACAAGTTTTGCAAGATAACATTCGCAATAATTGGAGGCGACTGTTGGATAATGGATATCATTAAAAGTTTCACCAGGTGTCTCCACAGAAATTTGTTAATTTATGTGCTTACCAGTGATGAAGCGATAAAAATAGCACGTTGGATACTTTATAAACGTGTTTTAATTTATCCTTAAGTCGGATAACTTTTATATGATCCTTAACTAATTGATTTTGGATTTTATTAAAATTCTCCGAAATGTATTTGAATTTTTTTTAATGAACCCAAAATAACCAATTATAAAAAAAAACCGTCCTTCACTATTAAAAAAATATAGCTTTAAAAATCTATTTACAAATAATACATGTAAATTAAAAGGACTCAATCATCAGTACATCCAATATTCTTGTATGTATAATTAGTTATTGAAGTTCCAAATATTTCAGAACTAATTTTTTCATATTTTTAGTCCAATTTATTTATGAAATGATATAATATAAACAAATATTCTTGTTTACAACATTCGATTTAGATATTCAGACTGTTAAAACCATAGGAATTCCCAAATAAGGTGGCTTTGAATTTATATTTCAAGATAAATTTTATATAAAAGTATCCAATTAGCTATAAATTAAGAATTGGCAAGTCATAACAAATTTTTAATTGTACTTTACAAAGTATTTAGTGGTAGAATTGCAATTATACTATATGTTAGCCATATGTGAACTGGTGTATTTGTAAAACATTAATCAAAATAAAAATTAAACATTCAGTGCACTAGATAGAAGCACAGCATGGTAAATTCATACAAAAGCTGACTGTGTTAATGCGTCTGACAGTGTAACCTTACCTTCTGTTCGTTTTAAATGTATTGAATTTAAAATGGAATTTTTTTCTTTGAAATGCTGTGGACATAGGATCCGGAAGATGTGTCATCTATAAAATAATGACAGTTGTCAGAACCTCCTTTAAATTTGAGTTATACCAAAATTTTAATTTAAATCCATTTATTTGCATTAGTATTTTTTTCGTGTAAAAATATAATTTTAATATTAGAGCTAAACCGCGGCGAAAGACAAC